>JACEIK010003290.1:102316-130348 GCA_018107945.1 Datura stramonium | reverse complement strand
GGGGCGGTGGAGGTCGGGCGCGTCGCATGGGCTATCGCATCGCAGGGCTGCCGTGTCCAAGTGGCTGCCCCATCGCGCTGGCCATCGCCCAGCAGGGCTGCCACATCGTGCAGGCCTTCGCGGCCTAACCTCTCTAAGCCACTCGATGATGCCTTCATGGGTCCTGCCTCTGAGACTTCTCCTGCACGTGCCATGCTCCCACCACTCATCGCAAGCACATGCGCACGTATGCTAGTCACTAACATCTTATGAAGTGTAACATTTGTCATGCAAAAAAAGTGGAGACCACAAATTACAAATAAAATGCGAGAATTTCATGGTATATATTTTTGCCCAAGCCTTTTGGCCCCATATTCCTTCATGACCCACACATGCCTGCAATTCATTCTCTCATAATAACGAAACATGGAAAATCACTTCCTAAAACTCCAGGTTCAAAACCATCATCTCCTTTTTGAAGAAAAATAGTAAGATTTATGCAACTTGAAGGTCTTGAGGGTTACGTGTTCGATACTGATATTACTAGTCAACATGGGATGCAAAAGCTAGTAAAAAGTATTAAGTTTTCAAGGCTGGGAACATCCTCACTAATTTCTAATGAGGCCCCTGATGAAGTTTAGAATAGGAGCTTCTGCAAATTGAAGTCAAAATGGTGAAGTTTCAGAAGGGATAATGAGTCCTAAGTGAGAATAATATTGACTAAGGACCATTAGAGGGACCTAGTCCGGAAAATCAATTAGGAACAATCAGTAGTAGAGATCCAAACTATAAACTCAAGAGCTCTCATCCTTCAAACAATGTGTCTAGCTACTCCTTTGGACTCAGGAACACAAAGCAAGTCTAGGCTCTAAGAATATGGCATGAGGTATTCAAAATTTTCCTTTGCCAATGGATTCAAAAGAGGGGAAGATTGATAAGTCTTAGTTCTTGAAGATCAAGGGGAGAAACCTTTCCATTGTTTAGAGGTGTCAAAGGTACTTGGTTGACAAGAAGAATACCTCTAGAATGGATCATTCTCCTTGATTCTCTCAGGCCTCATAGAGGAGTAGGATCTATGTAGGGACCAGATCTAAAGGAATCAAGTGAAGCCGGAGATGATCAAGATGAACTGAATGTTATATCGCTTTCTCTCTTCTCATGAACTACTTCTCTGGCTAGGATCAGGTTGCAGGTATCCATGTAAGTGTTTATCAAACTAGGTCTAACTCACTCTCATATCTTAATTGTCATACACACATGGGAAGCTAGGGAGATGTAGGGAGGGAGCCTGGACAGATATTTGAGCAACCAAGTTCAGGAATTCAAAAGAAGGACCTAGTTCTTCAATCATGTATCAACCCTCATCTTCTCTAAAATCTCCAGATCTTAGAATCTAAGAGACATTTGTGCTGTCCTCCGATACTGCTTTACCTCCTCCTTTCACCATCTATCAAAACCTTGCTTCAAAAACTCTGTTTCTTTCTCCCTTTATCTCCCGAAGGAATAATTTTCAGTCCAAGTCCTAGACGTTAACTCTCCGATTGCACATATTAACACAGTCACCTCTTCACCCTCTACAAGACTAAAGGAGAAGGTCCCTACTAAAAACAGTTCTCCAAATGATCAGAATGAAACTCCTCTAGTTAGTCCCTCGAACTCTGAGCAACTTTATCCCCTATATATTTATGCAGGCGAGAAAGAGTTAATTATTGAAGAGGTGGTGCCCGAAGGTCTGCTGACCACTTGTTTGAGGATGATTTTTCTATAAATCAAAAAAAAGAAGCCAAATTTCAAAAATTTGAGCTTTAGGAAGTTAGATAATTGTTCATAACTCTACTCCAATAGTACCAAGGGAATCAAGGGTTGACAGTGATGAGGAAGTCTGTGAGGTACTCTCCATCCTAATACCGTAGCTCTCCAATTCAACCATCTTCTCCTAAGTGGGATGGGACGCCTGGGGTTTAAACATTCAAAGGGATATGAAAGACCCAACAAATTGAGTAAGGATGATCAGTCTCTCTCATGAAAGGTAAGGAAAATAGTCTCCAAAAAAATGCCTACCTAGTCAAGGACCAAGTTAGACTTCCAGCACTAGGAGAAATGCTAAAAAAGCCATGAAAGAAGCTTTGAAGGAAAATCAGGTAAAGATTGTTAGACAAAGGAGACAGAAAAAATGACTCTTAGTAGAAGAAGAAGTGCATCCATAGATTATTCTAGATCTTGAAGTAGGTGATCCTGATAAAAGGAGGACAGAGACACCGCAGTTAGGTATCAAGCACAACACAAAAAGGCTTAATCCCAACCCCATACTGTTGGAACAAAAAAGAGTATTGACACAAAATAGGCTGAGAAGGTACCCAAAAACACATCCTCCCAGGAACCAAAAGTAAACTACAGGACATTCATACTAAGGAGGAATTTGAATCCACAGAGCCAGCAGGTATAGCATCATCCATGGCAAAAATAGCAAGGTGAGGAGAAGAATATGCAATTAGTAGATCTGGTACCACTTCCAAGTCTGTAAAGAAGGGGGACCAAGTCAAGTCCCATATTCGTGAGGAGAGACAAGATATTCTATAGACTCAAAAGGTTCTCAGGGAAAGAAACTTTGACCCTGAGATTTCAAACCTGTATGGCATGATCGACCTGGTTGAAATGGTCACTTACCAGGACTAGAGCCACCTGTTTACCCCACCAGCCCCAGACCTCCATAAAAAAAAGGTTTGAGAATTTTTACCATGAGTTAGTCTTCACAAAAGATGGAATAGAGCTGAGTACCAGAGTAAATATGGCAGAAATGGCCCTAGATGAGAAGTTTCTAGGACAGATTTTAGGGGTACCTATAGAGGGGGATCAGTTCTATAGAGGACTAGTGTGCCTCTATGAAATTTCTATCACTTTGTGGGAAGTTGGAGAATGTACATGGTGAAAGACTCTTTAATAAATAACTGAAGGGGGAGTATTGGCTGCTTTTTGAATTCTTTAGCAAGGTTGTTCTACCTAGATCAGAGAAATACACAATTGCAGAGGTAGAAAATTTATTTGTCATGGAGGCCCTCAATATCCTCCAGACTATCAACCTACCCGCTCTTATGATTGAACAAATGCGGAAGGTAATAGTCAAAAATGGAGAGTATGGGTTGGCATATGGATTTCTTCTAAATCACATTTTTGAATTCTATAAGGTCTCATGTGCAAAGGGGATTATGGGAACCAAGAAACAAATGTTCACTCTTATAACCTTGAAAGAGTGTGAATGTATTCATAGGGTAGGTGGCGTTGGGCCTCAGTCAATAATATCCGATCTTATTGCCGGAAAGAGCTAACATTGATATTGAACGTCTGACAGGACTACTGACACAGAAAGATGCAAAGATCACTAGTTTAAAGGTTGCACTATAGATAGCTTCCTCTACACCAGTTGAGGAATTTGGTCTCATGATGACTCTTTATTTGGAAATTGAGGAGCGGTAGGCAATAGTTGGTGACATGACTCAGAGACTTCTACAAGCCCATGATGTAGCAAATGAAAGAATGAATTTACTACTTTAGAAACTTTCTAGCCCCTCCTATTAAACAACCTCTCCCTTGTCTACCCTAGCACCTGTTCCTTATTCTACCTTTATGTTCTTTTTTTGTTATTAGTTCCCTTCTTTTCAGTTCCTAGTGGCAATTCCTGACTGTTCTACTACTTTTATTTGTAATATTTGGGATACTGGTCTTAAATGGATATTGAACTGGTTGTATCTTATGTCTACTTCTCTCTTACGCATTGATATCTCTTTTTTATTCATGTTAGTGGCCCCAGTGGCAATGAGTTAAACATGTGAGATTTATTCTTTACTTGGTTTACTGTTTTCCCTTTTTTGTGATGCCAAAAGGGGGAAGATGGACATGAATGAAATGAAAAAATCTGCCAGATAGTGGTATTTATATGGTGTCATGAAGGTAACTGGAAGGGAGGACGACATAGATAGGAGAAATACTAGTGAAAGGGGGGATGCCGTAAGGGGGGATGCCGTAAGGGGGAAGCAAATCAGACTTAGAAAAGAGTAGTTAGACAGGGGGGAAAATGAAGGTAACTGGTGATAGGGAGAAAAAAGTTGAAATGCATGTTTGTCATCATCAAAAAGGGAGGAAATTTTATACATCCAAGTTTTGATGATTGGAAAAATAGTAAGGGGACTAGGTTTGCATTTATGGAGAAATGGATGCTAGTGATAGTGGGAAGCATTGAGGAGTCTATTACTGGCATTAGTTTGTCATCTTTAAAAAAGAAAAAAGTGTTGTACTCTTTTTGATGATTCACAAACTGACAAGAGGACCAGGTTTACATTATGTATCTCTTGTAGGGGCCCGTTTCATGTGTACCTGGTAGCTAACGTATAGCTGTAAAGTGTACCTTTTCTGTGATGGTTGGTGAAGTTAAAGTAGGGGTGGAGAGGGCTTACGCAACACAGATGTATTATTTAGGTTTTTAGTCTCTCTTATATGGATAAAGATGACCAAATAAACCATACTTCTTACATTCTAAAAAAAGATCACATATTCTCTCTGAAAAATTCGTTGGGTTCTTCACATTCAAAGCCTCATCGCAACAAAGGACTTGATCATGATCAACTCAAGTTGTCTCTAAACACTGTTGTTTTGAGTCTTTGTAATATATTCTTAAAGTGTAAACCTACCTTCTATTCATGAATCTTGTATAGGTATTCCTATTGTTACCTCTCTTGTGTTTTTAAATAGAGGCCTCAACTAGAGGTAGTTTGTAATACCCCGAAAGTGCCTAAGACGAGACCCGAGATTTAAAAATGAAAGTTGCCAGAATCTGGAAAAAATTCCCATAGAACGGGTCACATAATAGATTGTTGGTCCAACTAACTACGTATGGGAAGCATCCATGGGGAGGTTTGTCTGGGTAACAGTTGGAGTAACGAGTCTAGGAACGACCCATTGCAAGATGTAACGAGTCGTTGTTTGTGATCGTGGTGAGGCTGACCCTTGGTCAAGGATAAAGTGATGAGTCGTGGAACAACCCATTACAGGTAACAACGGGTCGTGGTCATCAGCCATGGGAAGGAGTATCAAAACCTCCAATCGAGGTAACGGAAGGAAACTAGGACTCATTGGAAGGAAGAACGAGTCGTGATGTGACTCGTGGGAAGTCTTGGTGCAGGTCGTCTAGGGGGAAACAACGAGCTATATAACGAATCATTGTCAGAAGGGATGACTCATCCTGTCAAGTCGTGGGATTGAACCTAAGAATGTGAAGTCGAGCAGTGGAGACGACGAATGGATACCACGGGTCGGGGTATCCAAGAACGACCCATTAGGACGGTTGTTGTCACTACCAGTGTAGAAATTTCAAAAATTTCATTAAGGGCATTTTCTTCATTCCTATGCTTTAAGATCATATACTATATCATTTTAAGTTATTTTCAGAGTGTATTAAGATAGGTTAAGTCATTCTAACCTATTCAAAACCCATGCATGCAAGTTAGAGAGATTTAGAGAGGAGATCAAGCCTAAGCCCTTCCAATTATTCTCAAATTCTTCTTGGGCAGTCAGGAATGTGTAAGAATCAACTATAATCAGGTATGTAGGTTTATGAGTGTGTGTTTTCATTCACACCCATGCCCAATCTCTCCTANCTCCTAATTCATGAAGTTTTATTTAAAAATCTTGTAAAATTCTAATGATCTATCCATGGGTTATTACTCCTCATATTTTGCATCATATTTTATGAATCATGATTGGATTTTACAACTAATTCAATTATAAATTATTGATTTAAATTTCTATTAAATTATTCCTAATTATGCATGTTCTATGATGAATCGAGTTATGATTTTTACCTATATTTTTTATGTTCTTTAATCCACCGTGATTTATGATTTATGATATGGATTTACTAAAATGCCCATCAAGAATCTATGATTTGATAAGCATATATATGATCTACAAGTATGCATGAAACTCATGATTTACGATTTATGATTTTGACCGACTCATGGGCCTTACTCTCATGGCTAGTTCACGTATTTACAAGCATGCTTATGATTATCATGATTTAATTAGCCCATGAATCGCATGAATATTATACTATGAGCACTATATATGTATTGGGAGTAGTATTTAACACTGAGTATGTTTGAGGCCTAGATTTTCCCCGAATCTCCAAACTATGTGCCATCGTAGGACATGATAGGACCTCCCTCGAGACTATCCCCTTTGACTAAATGGGCCTTTCATGTGTGATATCACACCCTTCATGGTTCTACCCTTGGCAGGGTATGAACACCCTCCCAAATAGAGATTTACAGGCCGGTCTTCATGTATGCTCATATGGGGTATGTCGGTTATAAGAATCTCCCATTGTTCCGCATGTTTTACGCATCATTATGTTACTGATATTTGGGTCAAGTGATGATTTATAAAGTTTCTCTTATGATTATGAAAACAAATGGATTGGAATGATTTGAAAACCTTGAGCCTTATGTTATCTTATGATACTTATGTTATGAGCATGTTGTTCCACTCTTATGATATCTTATGAGCTTTTATGTATTTTTTTTAAATGTCCATTTTACTTACCTTACATACTCAGTACATTCCATGTACTGATCGCATACTCTATGTTGTATCATTTCATGATACAAGCCCCGACACTAAAACTCAACCTCGCTCTTAGCCAGCCCTTTAGAGTTAGCATCTCACACTTATTTGTGAGTCCTCATCTCCTGAGGACCATTCTTATTCATATTCCTCTATGTATTTTTCAATTTTCAGCTATATCGAGTTAGTGGGATCTTGTTACATCAAGTCATCATGTTTAGAGGCTTTTCAGACAAAGGATGCATTCAACTTTAGATTGTGTGTATTCTGATGTTATGTTTATTTCAGACTTCCGCTAAGATTATCATGTTATTTATTCTATTTTATTGATCAAGTTAGACGTATGCTTATTCCATGGGTTGACTTGGGGTCTCTCAAGGCTCTTTGTCCTGTGTATCGATCTGAGCCTTTGTTTGGATCGTGACATAGTTGGTCGTTCGGCTAGAGCTAGCCGTGTTATATCAACTAGAGTTGGTAGGTAGTTGAGCTAGAGTTAGCTGGGTGGAAGGTTTGCAATAGAGTTATTACCTTGTAAGCTTTTAATAGACTTATTGCAAGAAGGGTGGGATTAAAAGGTTAATCCTTAGATTACAAGAGTCTGTAATCCTTGTTGCTTGAATATAATGATGTTGTTGAGAAATCATATGAGGTAGGTTGTGGTTTTACTCCTCTGGTCAAGGAGGTTTCCACAAACATTCTGTGTCTTTTAATGTTATTATCTGAGTTGTTTGTTGATTTATTATCTGTCGTTGACAGTCAAAGGACCAGGTCCCTTGATTAGTGGTGGACTCATATTAGCCATCAGATAACAAAGATGAGAAAAGCACTCTTACACAAATCTCATCCTATATATCTTTCCTTTATATTATCCTAGTCCTTTTGCACTCATACACACACACTCATGATTATTATGGCAACTATATTTTCTTTCCAAAACACTTGCCCCTACAGATTCAATCTTTAATTGTCCAAATAAGAAAAAGAATAAGAGCATAATCCCAAAGAAAATATATAACTAGCCCTTGTACCATCATTCCCTAGTGAAAGAAGCCCCTTATATCAAACAATAATGGCAATGGCTACACCTACGCATTACTCTCACCTTAACCTGCCAAAATTAAAACTTACCCATCCACCCCAAAAAAATTGCTCTCCCCATAATCTCACCTATTGGTACTCCACTATTGATGGATTTAGCTATGGACCACAAAACTCTCCCTAGCATGGCTAAAATTAAGGCGGAAGTGCATTTAACTAAGCCAAAAATACACTCTGTTTATGTTGGAAAAGTGGATGAATCCGGTCCTCTAAAAAGGTATACCTAAGATCTTGAATATGAGAGTGCCAAAATTCTGCAGACATTGTATGATCCTAGGATACTTTATTGATCAATGTAAAAAAATGAAAAAACAAATAAATGTAGAAGGACATACTAGTGGAAGCATGAAGGCACCAGGAATACAATTAATACTCCAAAGTATTGAGAAAGAGAAGCAAGACACTAGATCTATAAAAGGAAAAAAATAGGTGATGAATGAAAATACTCCTTCAGAAAAGGCTTTGAATCAAGATCAAAATATGAAAAAAATTATAAAGGAAGAATTAGCCATAGGGGCGAAAAAAGAAAAATCTATTCTCAAGGAGAGGCTCAATCAAATAAAGAATAAGAACAAAATGAAGTCCTAAAAAAAGAATTAATGTCAAAATAAAGAATACTGTGCAACAAAAAAGAGAGAAAAGTGGTAGCTCAAGCACCGATCAGGCTGAGGAATCAGGGGCACTTTTTTTAGTTAATCAAACTAGTCATCAAGTGAATGAGGAGAACGATTTACACAAAAATAGGAAAGCAAAATCAGGCAGAGGATCAGAACAATGGTAGCAGCCAAGAAGACAATAATGAGAATAGGGATAAGCTTAATGAAAGAGCAGGTGACAACAAGATGCAAAATATATTAGAAAAATTGCAATCCTCTAGCTTACCTTAAAAGATAAAAAACATGAAGCCTATTAATCTGGTGGTTAATTTGAACAACAACATGATGGAAAGCTTTAGCTCCTAGGATATGGTGGATAACACAGATGATGAGGTAAATTAACACAATGAATTTGCGGAAGAAAGGATGCAAGACAGTGATGTGCAAGCTCATTTGGAGGAAACGTGTGACAAGATTGGAATATCTTCCACTAAAAGAGGGATAAGAAGATGGAGAAAAGGGTCGAAAGTAAACAGGAGGAATAGAAATAACACTGCTCCTTCCAGCTCTAGGAAGTAAAAAAATAACCTCATGAAATAATGTTCTTGATGATTAGTGCAATCATATGAAACATAAGAGGGGTGAGACCCAAAAAATCCATTCACAGGATTGAAAGACTTATCAACAAATACAAAATCAATACAGTTGCGATACCGAAACCAATGCTAAACAAAAAAATGGATGGGTACAAAAGATTCTTGGGTTTAAACCATTGCATTACCAATGAAAATGGTAAAATATGGTGCTTCTGGAGGAATAATTGTGATGTTTCAGTCATTCAGAACCATGAACAGTAGATTACCCTTAAGATCCAAAAGAATTCCAATTAGGGAAAATTCTTTGTTACAATTGTACATGCCAAATACACAAAAGCTGATAGAAAAGAATTATGGAGAATCTTACAAGCCTTGAATAGAGGCATTTATAAACTTTGGAGCATGGGAGGAAACCTTAATGTCATTCTTTATCCGAAAGAGAAACTATGAGGCAAACCCCATAGAAACTCCAAAAGTTTTGACTTTTTGACTGTATGGATTCTTGTGCATGACTAATTTAGGCTTCATAAGCTCCAAAAACACATGTGCAATAATTAGAGACCTAGAAAAATAATTTGGAAAAGGCTTGACATGGTGTTCATCAATGACTTATGGGCCTAAAAATATGCTAATAATTATAATGTCCTGAAAGTCCCTAAGACCAAAATCAAATGTTGAATCAAGGAAATATGAAAAATCTGCACCCAAGTCATAGAATGAATCATCCAGTGAATCGTGGTGTGACCTAACGGGTTGTTAAGTGACCGTGAGGAGGAGCCTAGTTTCGAAAGAGTTTTACCAATGGCGATAGGTCAAGGAATGACTCATCATGAGACTCAACGAGTCGTTAGTTTGGTCATTAAGTGCATAGATAAAGTTGCAGATCAGGAGATTTAATAGGTTAAGGAATGATTCGTCGTATCCCCTAGGTTGTGGTGTCGCTCGTGAAGCATGTGAGGGGGGGTTTTGGCAGTGTTGGCAACAGATTGAGGGATGAGTAGTTGTGCACCTAATGACTCATCAAGTGACCCCTAGAGTGAGGAAGTTCTGTAAATGAGGATTTTTCTAGTGAAGATGATGAGAGAGAACCACGAGTTGTTAGTTGACCCAACGACTCGTCAAGTCTCTCATGGTGACTGACAGTGTCACTTTTCCTGTGAATTTAGTAAAGGGTTTTTCCGTAATTCCTAAGCCCTAAACTACATCATTTAAGCTCTATTAGGAGGATTTTAAGAGGGTTTAGCCAATCCTAACCCATTCTCTCCCATGCCTGCAAGACTAAGGCCTTCCATTGAAGATCAAGCTTAGAAATTATCCAGGTTCTTCTCCAAATCTCTTGGTCTTTCAAGGAAGAGTGTAGAATCAGTTTACCCAGGTATGTAGGGCCATAAATGAGAGTTTTCTTTCACTCTCATGCCCAAATTTCTCCTCAAGTTTATGAATACAAGTGTTTGATCAAGTTTATGAAATTCTTTATACTTTATTCATGGATCAATCCCCTTCATGTTTCAAATGATTTTTTAAGATTCATAGGCAGATTTTATGTACAAATTAATTAAAAATTCATGATTTCAAATTTTAGAAAAATTATGGCCAATTATGCAAGTTTCATAAAAAGTCAAGTTTATGATTCATGATTTCAAGTATGACGAGACATCTAGTATGATTAATGTTTACAAATTACCCATGTATAAATCTATGATTTTGACATATGAAATATATTTCATGTATGCATGATCTTATGATTTGGGCAAGCCCACACAAATTAAGTACGTTTTCATGATTTAGCCAAGGCTAATTATATCAACTTATCATATGTTTTTGAGTCAAGACTCCCACTATAGCTTATGATATGTTATGGAGTCAAGACTCCCCATGTTCAGATTTCAGACTATGCATGTAATTACATTATTAGCTTCATTGAGAAACGATGGTTTCAGCTTTGTTGAAAAATGATAGAGAGCACTTTACATCTTTTTAGGAGCAGTGTCTAGCATTGAGTGGTTTGGGGTTCCAAGATTCCCCAATCTCAGAACTACACACCAACATAGGTGTATATATTTACATTAGGACCTCCCTTGTGAGATTTCTCCTCCCCCAAGGGGCCTTCAGCTTGATATATATATATCATGGTAGTGCCCTTAGCCCTGAAAAGTCTTTAGAAGGCTCTACCCACTTGAGTGTGATAGTTGAGATCATGTAAACTCTATCGTGATAGTGTCGGCTATATGATGAGTCTCCCGTTATTCCATACTATTTTAGTTATGCATGTTTATCAACTAATATATTATGTATTCAATAATTTTGACCCAATGATCAGGTTATCAATTCCACTTTAAAATCTCAATTTCAGCTTTGGGTCATTCTATTCAGTTAAGAGATCTAGTTTATGTCTATTCATGTTTTCAGATATTAGCATGAAGCCTTTACTCACATAATATTATGATGTTATGACTTATGATATGCATGATTTCAGTTCTTATATACTCATCCTGTTTTACTTACCTTGCATACTTAGTATATTCCAAGTACTGACCGTATACTATATGTTGTATTATTTCATGATACAGGTTCAGACGTTCAAACTCAATCTCTCCCCTAGCCAATCTCTCGAGATTATCCAAGTGCTATTTTGGTGAGTCCTGATCCATTGAGGACCTTCAGTTAGTTAAGTTATATTATTTGATAAAAGGTTAAAATGCATGTGTACATAATAAGATCAGACTCGTTATGAACTGGATTTTCCTATGAGAATAAGTTTTCCATTTAGTTCCTACCTACTTCATTAAATTTCTTCCACTAAAGGTCATTTCTTTGTCCAGATGTTTTAGTTTTAGGATTCTAGCGAGCTAGTTGGGGTGTTGTCCCATCAACTCGTCAGTATGTTAGAGGCTTTCTAGACATAGACCTATGTATTCAACTTCAGATTCTTTGTTGTGATGTTTCCATTGGACAAACATTTATTATTCAGATTTTCACTATTTCAGAATTTAGTTATCAGCTTTGTTATAATGATATTTAGTTATGATGTTTATGTCATGGGCCGACTTGGAGCTATTTCTGTTCTAGGTTTCATGTCTCGATCCAGGGTCTCAACTCGGGTCATGAAAAACTTGGTATCATAGCATTAGGTTTTGAAGTGTCCTAGGGTGTCTGAAAGTCATATTAAGTAGAGTCTTTTTCATGGGTGTGAAGCGCATCACACTTATGATAAAGAGGCTACGAAACATTTTAGGAAATTACCCTTCTGTTATGATCTATATCGTATGATGAAGTATCTTTCTATCCTTCTAACTCATGCTATACACATTTGCAGAATCATGCCTCCACACTGCATGAATGGAAGAAGGAATGGAAATTGAAATGGCCATGAGGATGGAAATGGAGATGGGCACCAGTAGGCCCCACCAGCCGTTGCGGATCCTGTGCAGGAATAGGTTTCCCATCTTGAGTTTAGGGCATCCATTCAGATGTTGGTACAAGCATTGGTCGCTCTGGTCAATCAGCAGGTAGTGGCTCAAGGTCCCCAAAATGGGAACACAGCGGCAGCTAGAGTTGGGGATTTCCTCAAGATGAATCCCTCTAAGTTCCTTGGATCGAGAGTTGAGGAGGACCCACACGAGTTCATAGAGGAGATCCAAAAGATTACCTAGATTATGGGGGGTGACAGAGGAGAAGTTTGCAGACTTAGCCTCTTATTAGTTGAAAGGAGTCGCTCATATATGGTACAGGTAATGGAAGGATTGCGGGGGAGTCGGAGGAGGTCCCATTGGTTGGGATGAATTTCTCACCGCATTCTTAGACCAATTCTTTCCCTGGGAGATGAGGAAAATCAAGGCGGTCGAGTTCATGAATCTAAAATAGAACAACATGACCGTTCAGGAGTATGCTCTAGAGTTTACCCGATTGTCCAAGTATTCACTGGAATCAGAGGGCTCGGGTGAGAAGATTTGTGAATGGAGTAGTGAATTATATAGTCAAGGACTACAGGACTGCTCTGCTTTATCAAGGTATTGACTTCTCCTGATTGGTCTTGTATGCCCGGCAGATGAGGCGGTGCAGATCAGTCTGTTCCTATAGTATGTGAGTATCCGGAGGTTTTCCTAGATGATCTACTAGGAGTCCCTCCTGAGCAGGAGATTGAATTTGGTATTAACCTTCTTCCCAATACGCAGCCTATACCTATTCCTCCTTATATAATCTCCACCTTAGCTAAAGGAGTTAAAAGAGCAGTTGGAGGATCTCTTAGATAAGGGCTTCATTAGACCTAGCAACTCCCCGTGGGGTGCATTAGTTCTCTTTGTTTGAAAGAAGGATAGGTCTCTTTGTATGTGCATTTACTACCGAAATTTGAACAAGGTTATAATTAAGAACAAGTATCCTCTCCCCAGAATTGATGACTTGTTTGACCAACTTCAGGGTTCCAAGTGCTTCTCAAAGATAGACCTTAGGTCTGATTATCATCATATAATATTTAGGGAGAGTGACATCTCAAAGACAACCTTTAGGACTCGGTATGGTCACTATGAGTTTGTAGTTATGTCTTTTGGACTAACAAATGCTCCTGCAGCTTTTATGGATTTGATGAACAAGGTGTTCAAGACATACTTGGATATGCTCATGATCATCTTCATAGACGACATCCTCATATACTCTCGGAGCAAAGAGGAGCATGTCGCTTATTTGAGGATCGTGTTACCGACTCTCAAGGATCACTAGTTGCTTGATAAATTCAGCAAGTGTGAGTTTTGGCTAAACTCAGTAGAATTTTTTGGCCACGTGGTGTCAAGAGAGGGTGTGCAGGTAGACTCTCAAAAGATAGAATCTGCAAAGAATTGGCCTAAACAAGTTAATCCTTCGGATATCAGGAGTTTCTTTGGTTTAGCTGACTACTACAGGAGGTTTATTGAAGCATTTTAATCCATTACAACACCGTTGACTAAGTTGACCCTGAAGGAAGTTAAATTTCATTTTTTGGATGCCTGTGAGAGAGTTTTCAAGATTTAAAGACTCGATTCACTTCAGCCCTAATATTAACCCTACTTGAGGGTACAGATAGATTTGTTGTGTATTGTGATATCTCTAGGGTTGGTCTTGGTTGTTTGTTGGTGCAGCATGGTAAGGTCATTGCGTATGCCTCTACACAGTTTAAGACTCACGAGAAGACTTATCTGATGTATGACCTAGAATTGGAAGTAGTGGTGTTAGCATTGAAGATTTAGAGGCACTACTTGTATGGGGTGCATGTTGATGTGTTCACAGACCATAAGAGCCTTTAGTATGCGTTTACTAAGGCCTGAATTTGTGAAAAGGAGGTGGTTAGAGCTTCTCCAGGACTATGACATGAGTGTCCTTTATCATCCAAGAAAGGCCAATATAATGGCAGATGCCCTTAGTAGGCTATCCATGGAGAGTGTTTCTCATGTGGAGGATGGAAGGAAGGAGTTAGTAAAGGACGTCCATAAGCTTGCTCATTTAGGAGTTCACTTTGTTAACACAATGGATGGTGGTGTCATTGTTCAGAATCCTCTTTGGTGACTAAGGTTAAGGCTAGACAAGATGAGAATCCTATTTTGGAAAAGTTGAAGGAAGCGATTCAGAATCAAAAGTTAGAGGCCTACTCCCAAGGGGGAGATGGAGTTCTTCGATACCAGGGTCATTTGTGTGTTTTGTACATTGATGATTTGAAGGAGCGGATGTTGTATGAGGCTCGTGGTTCTTGATATTCTATATATCCAGGTGACACCAAGATGCATCGTGACCTACGAGAAGTCTATTGGTGGAATGTCATGAAGAAAAACATAACAGAGTTTGTGGCTAAGTGTCCGAACTGTCAACAAGTAAAAGTTGAGCATCAAAGACATCGAGGTTTGCTACAAGACATCAGTATCCCCACATGGAAGTGGGAAGAGATCAATATGGACTTAATTATAGGGTTCTTGCACACGTCAATAGTATGGCTCTATTTGGGTGGTTATGGATAGGTTGACTAAAATAGCTCATTTGTTATCGGTCAAAACTACCGATTTGGCCAAGGACTATGCTAAATTGTACATTCAGGAGTTAGTTCAGTTGCATGGAGTTCCTTTTTCCATCATATCAGATAGAGGTACTCATTCACCTTGCAGTTTTGGAGATCATTTCAAAAGGGACTTGGTACTCAGGTCAAGCTTAGCACAGCTTTTCACCCGTAGATGGATGGTCAGGACGAGCAGACCATTCAGAATCTTGAGGATATATTGAGAGCATGTGTGATTGATTTTAAAGGTAGTTGGGATGATCATTTACCTCTTATCGAGTTAGCTTACAACAATAGTTATCACTCCAATATTCAGAGGGCACTGTTTGAGGCTCTTTGTGGGAAAAGATGTAGATCGCCTATTGGTTGGTTTGAGGTAGATAAAGCTTCATTGATAGGGAGAGAAAGTTCAGCTTAAAATAGAAATGCTGAAAACAACTTAGAGTCATCTAAAGTCATATGTTGATCTTAGGCAGAGAGAGCTTGAGTTTGAAGTTGATGATTGGGTGTTCTTGAAGGTATCTCCCATGAAGGGGGTGATGAGGTTCAGAAAGAAGCTTAGTCCCAGATATGTTGGTCCCTATCGGATTATGAGACGTGTTGGAAAATTGGCCTATGAGTTAGAGCTACCAGCGGAGTTGGCTTCGACACATCCAGTCTTCCATTTATCATTGTTAAGAAGTACATTAGTGATCTGACTTTGGTTGTTCCGGTGGAGAGAATAGGTGTGAAGGATAACCTTAGCTATAAAGAGGTTCCAGTGGATATCCTTGACCATCAGGTTTGGAAGTTGTGAAACAAAGAAGTAGCTTCAGCAGAGGTTCTGTGGAGGAATCAGCTTGTTGAGGGAGCTATGTGGGAACATGAAGTAGATATGATGGCTAAATACCCACATCTTTTCCCTTCTGGTTCTAGTTCCAGCTTGAGGTATTAGTTTCCTCCTTAGTACTCTATTTTAGCTTCCTGTTTACTTCATGTCTCTCAGTTTCTTTATGTCAGCATGTGTATGTGTGATTCATGAATTTAGTTCATTCATGTATATCAATCTGGAGTCAATCACTCCATCTGTTTTCAAATGTAAATATTCAATATTTGAGATGGTAGTTCCAATGCCCAACTATTCAGTATGTTAACTCATATTCGAGGAAAAATGTTCCCAAAGGGGAGATATTATAATGTCTTGGATGTCCTTAAGATCATATCCAAGCATTGAATCGGAGAAAGTAGGAAAACCTGCATAAGGTTACAGAACGAGTTGTCTAGTGACTCGTGGTGTGACCTAATGGGTTATTAAGTGTCCCGTTAGGAGGAGCCCAGTTTCAAAGGAGTTTTACCAGTGGCGACGGGTTGAGGAATGACTCGTCATGAGACTAAATGAGTCATTAGTGTGGTCGTTAAGTGTGCAGAGAAAGTTGTAGATCAAAAGATTTAATAGGTTAAGGAACGAGTCATTGTGTCCCCCACGAATCGTGGTGTCCCTCGTGAAGAATGCGAGGGAGGGTTTTGGCAGTGTTGGCAATGGATTAAGATACGACTTGTCGTGTACCTAACGACTCATCAAGTGATCCCTAAGGATTTTTCCCAGTGAAGATGACGAGAGGACCACGAGTCATTAGTTGACCTAACTACACGTCAAGTCCCTCGTGGTGACTGGCAGTGTCACTTTTCCTGTGAATTTAGTAAGGGTATTTCCATAATTCCTAATCCCTACACTACTTCATTTTAAGCTATATTAGGAGAGTTTTAAGGAGGTTTATCCTATTCTAACCCATTCCCTCCTATTCATGCAAGACTAAGGCCTTCCATTGAAGATCAAGCTTAGAAATTCTACAAGTTCTTCTCCAAATCTCTTGGGCTTTCAAGGAAGGTTGTAGATTTAGTTTTCCCAGGTATGTAGGGCCATGAATGATAGTGTTCTTTCACTTTTATGCCCGAATTTCTCCTCAAGCTCATGAATTCAAGTGTTTGATCTTATATGGTTTTAACTCAAGTTTTGAAATTCTTTGTACTTTATTCATGGGTAAATCCCCTTCGTGTTTCAAATGATGTTTTAAGATTCATGAGAATATTTTATGTACAAATTAATTATAAATTCATGATTTCAAGTTTTAGAAAAATTATGCCCAATTATGCAAGTTTCATGAAAAGTCAAGTTTATGATCCATGATTTCAAATATGATGAGATATCTAGCATGATTAATTGTTTACAAATTACCCATGTATGAATTAATGAACTTGACTTATGAAGTCTATTTCAAGTATGCATGATTTAAAGATTTGGGCAAACCCACACAAGTTAAGTATGTTTTCATGATTTAGCCAAGTCTAATAAGATCATCTTATCATATGTTTTGGCGTCAAGAATCCCACTACAACTTATGATATGTTTTGGAGTCAAGACTCCCCATATTCAGATTTCAGACAATGTATGTAATTACATTATCAGTTTCATTGAGAAATGATGGTTTCAGCTTGGCTAAAAAATGATGGAGAGCACTTTGCATGTTTTTGGGAGCAGTGTCTAGCACTGAGTAGACTTGGGTTCTAAGGTTCCCCGGTCTCAGAACTATGCGCCAACATAGGTCTTGTGAGTTTTCCCCGCCCCCAGGGGGCCTTCAACTTGATGTAGATGTCATGGTAGCGCACTTCGCCCTGGCAAGGCTTTGACGGCTCTGTCCACTTGAGTGTACTAGTTAGGATCATATAAGCTCTATGGTGATAGTATCGGTTATATGACACGTCTCCTATTATTCCACATGTTTATCAGTTATGAAATTACGTTTTCAGCAGGTTTGACCTAATGATCAGGTTAAAAATTCTACTTAAAAATCTTAGTTTCAGCTTTGGGTCATTTGATTCATTTGTGAGATCCAATTTATATCTATTCATGTTTTAAGATATCAGCATGCAGCCTTTACTCTCAGAATCTTATGATGTTATGAATTATGATATGCATGATTTTAGTATTTACTTACTCAGTTGTTTTACTTACCTTGCATACTCAGTACATCCCAAGTAATGATTGCACACTCTATGTTGTATCGTTTTATGATATAGGTTTAGATGTTCAGGCTCAATCTCGCTGCTAGCCAGTCTCCTGAGTTTATCCAAGTGCTATTGTTAGTGAGTCCTCATACTTCGAGGACCTTTAGTTTGTTGAGTTATATTATTTTAGTTTCAGAATTATAGTGAGATAGTTGGGGTGTTGTCCCATTATCTCGTCATTATGTTAGAGGCTTTCAATACACAAACCTGTGTATTCAGCTTCGGGTTCTGTGTTATGATGTTTCTGTTGGATAAACATTTGTTATTCGAATTTTCGCTATTTCATATTTCAGTTATCAGCTATTCTATTAATGATCTTTAGTTATCATGTTTATTCCATGAGTTGACTTAGAGCCATTTATGGTTCTAGGATGCGTGTCTCAATCCAAGATCTCAGCTCCGGTCATGACAATAATATTTTGACTTGGCCAACACTAGGTCAGAGCACAAATCTATGTTATTCAATTACGATAATGTTCAAGGTACTGCTAAGAAATACTTTAAGCTCCTGGACTTTTAAACTAATCAAGAAGATACTAAGAAAGTTGTGACTAATGTATTGGCAAAGCGCATTCCTAGAAATCCTATGTGGATGCTTCAATAGAAATTGAAAAATGTAGGAAGAAGGCTCTCTAAATGGTCTAGAGCAGAATTTTGCGATGTAAATGACCAAACTAATAGGCAGAAGGCTCACTAAATGGTCTAGAGAGGAAACTGGCAATGTTAATGACCAAGATAATAATTGGGAAGCTAAGATGCAAATGCTGGAGGATGAAGACTTGATGAGAAAATTTGAAAATAGTAAAGAGGCTCTTAATAGGGATCATGTTGGGTATGTGCATTGGCTTGGCAAGCAAGAGTCACTTTTGAAGAAAAAGTTTAAAATCAAATGGCTTGAAGAAAAAGATAGTAACAACAATTATTTTCATTGTGTCATTAGCAATAAGAGAAGACTAAGGCCTTATTTGTTTTCATTAAGATTAAGATGTTTGAATCTGAATGCACATATGAATGATTAAGATATTGTCTCTAGATCTGAACACTAAATGATTAAGATCATTTATTTTTCAATATCTGAATGTGCATACTTTAATTATTTATAAACAAATTAAGTATACAATTCAAATAAAAAATAATTAAATATAAGAAAATTATTAATTTAATAAAATAAATTTATTATTTGCTTAAAAAATAAAATATTTATGAATTCTAGTGATGGTGGTGGTGTTTTATAGCAGTAGTGGTAATACTTGGTATTAGTGGCTAGTGATGAAGGTAGTGATAGTTGTAATGATGGAGATGGTTGGTGTGGTAATAGCTAGCATGATGGTGGTAGAAGGTAGTGGTGGTTGTGCTGGTGAAGTTGATTGATGTTAGTATTTAGCTATGTTGTTGGTGGTCGTTGAAGAATGTGTGGTGGTTGTCGATGTATTGGTGGCTGGCCTAGTTGTGATGGTAGAGGTTATTGGTAGTAGGGATTGACCGCTACGGTGGTAGTGAAGAATAGATGTGGTAGAGGTCATGGCGGCAGTGACAATAGTGATGGTGCAGTGATGGTGGTGGGGTGGAGGTGGTGGAAACGACAATGGTGAAGACAGTGGCGATGATGGTGTCAGTGGATATAACTATAATAATGGAGGTGGTATGTGTGGTAGCTACTATTAGTAGTGGTGGTTGAGAATAGTAACAGAGGTGATTGATGGTGGTGGCTAATGGTCGGCGATGGTAACGATGGTGGTGGTTGTAGTGATGACATAGGTAGTTAATTGTGATGGCTAGTGGTTTTGGATATAATGGTGGTGAAAATTATCCACACAAATATTAAGACTCTATTCTAAATCTTAACGATTAAGACCCATTCAGACCAAATAAGTGCTTAAATCTTAATGAAAATAAATGTACTAAATGGTCTAAGGTTTGAATCATTCAGATTCAGACCTCCATTAAGTGCAAACAAATTAGGCCTAAGCCTCAGCAGAATCAAAAACAAGAAGGGCAAGTGGATCTCTAGGGATACTAAGATTGCCAAAGTTGTTATTAAGCACTTTGAACATCTCTTTAATTTGAAGCAGAAGGCTGTGGATCCTAATATCCTGGAATGTATCCCTAATTGCATCAGTATGGAAGACAATATAAATGTGATCAGGTGCCCTCTTAAGGACAAAATTAAGGATGTTGTTTATGAAATGAGTACATATAGTGCTACTGACCTAGATGGATTTTCCGGAAAGTTTTATCAATTTTGTCGGGATATCACCAAAAGGGATGTGATAGAATATGTATAGTTTTTCTTTCATGGAGGAAAACTCACCAAATTCTTTTCTCACACTCTCCTAGTTGTGATACCTAAGGTGGATTCTCCTATTAGTTTCTCTGAACTTAAGCAAGAACAAAGGTGGTAATGTTATCATTAAATTAGACATGACTAAGGCATATGACAGGATGTCTTGACCTTTTATTACTATTGTACTCCATAAATTTTGTTTCTTACTGATGTCACTAACCTTTGTTAGGCATTAATTCTTATGTTTGGTATTCTATCATTATTGATTGTACCAGAAATGATTTCTTTACTTCTTCCCAAGGTCTCAAGTAAGATGACCCTCTATCACTTTCACTCTTCATCAATGGAACAAAGGTCTTAGCTAGGCTGCATAATAATCTTATTCAGGAAAAACATTTCATTCCTTTTTCTATGGCTGATAAAGGTCCTATTATTAACCATATTTCTTATGCACATGATATAGTCATCTTCTCAAGTGGAAACACCAAGTCTATTAGAATCATAATGAAGCAAGTTCACTGGTATGAAGAAAACTCTAGCCAAAGGGTTAATAAGGACAAAGGTTTCTTTCTAGTTGCCTTCGGCACTGGGCCAAGTAGAATCAATAAAATAAGGAGAGCTACAAAGTTCATGGACAAGAAATTTCCTTTTGAATACCTCGGTTGCCCCATATACCTGGGTAGGAAAAAGATGGACTACTTTGAGAAAGTACTGGCAAAGATCATCAAAACGTTTAATGGATAACAAAATAATGTGGTTTCTTATGGAGAGAAGATCATCCTTATAAAACATGAGCTACAATCCTTACCATTATACGCTATGATTTCTCTTACACCTCCTAAAAGTACCATTAAGATCATGGAGAAATATTTTGGAAGATTCTTTTGGGGAGCTTCACCTAATAAGGAGAAATACCATTGGATCTCATGGAGGAATATATGCTTTCCTAAAGAAGAAGGAGGGCTTGGAATAAGGAGTATGTATGATATTTTTAGCATTCTGAACATCAAAAGATAGTGGAGATTCAGATGTCAGGATTCTCTATGAGCAAAATTCACCAAAGCCAAATATTGTACCAAAGCTCATCCTGTGATCAATGTTTGGGTGTCAAGCAACTCTATATCTGAAAAACCCTTACTTGAGTTAGAACCAAAACTGAGCCCAATATGGAAGGACCAATCAGGGACCACAATCTGGAGCTTTTGAATATCCCATTCCCTATGATGGATGAATCTGTTGACTTGAGTATTGATAGAGTGTGGTTGATTTGTGCACAATTTTAGCAATGACACCAATTCCTATTCAATTATCAAACCAAAAACTATTGTCTCCCTTCTGAATACTTCCTTCCATATTGGGCTCAGTTTTGGTTCTAACTCGAGTAAGGGTTTTTCAGATATAAAGCACCAAAGCCAAATATTGTATCAAAGATCATCTTGTTATCAAAGTTTGGGTGTCAAGCAACTCTATATCTGAAAAACCCTTACTCGAGTTAGAAGAAGAACTGAGCCCAATACGGAAGGAAGTATTCAGAAGGGAGACAATAGTTTTTGGTTTGATAATTGGATAGAAATTGACGTCATTGCTACATTGTGTGCAAATCAGCCACACTCTATCAATACTCAAGTCAACAGATTCATCCATCACAGGGAATGGGATATCCAAAAGCTCCAGATTGTGGTCCTTGATTGGCTTCTTCAACAAATCAAGAACATTAAAATAGGGAATTCTAAGAGGAAGGGTTTTCTTTATTGGAAACCATCCAAAGATGGAATTTTTACCAACAAGACTGCTTGGGAAAGAATTCAAGAACACAAGCAAAAAGATCCTTTTATTTATAATTTATCCCATAAAAATGTTCCTTTTAAAATATCTTTTTTAATCTTAGAGAATGATAAAAAAAATAAACTTCATTTTAATGATTTCATGTGCAGGTATGGAGATGGTGATACACTAGAGTGCCTATGCTGCCCTACCCTTGTCACAAAGACTATTCAATATCTATTTACAGATAGTGAGCTGGCTTAAGCTCTTTGGAACATCTTTGGACAACTAATAGGACTCAAGTATAACAACAAGACATTAAGAAGTTTTCTTAATGACTAGTGGAATACTTAGTCTAAAAACACTGTCCAGAAGATGATGATTCAAGTTGACCCTGTTATGACTTGTTGGGAGTTATGGAAAGAGAGATGTGCTTAAAATATGAAAACCAGAGTAACATTTATATCTTAAGAATGGAGAAGAAAAAATTGAATAAATTACTAAGGCTGCCTTAGAAAGAATTTTCGCAATTGCAATTTTGAACACAATTGGAAGGAGCTCAGTGACTAATAGGATGAGATCAAGGATCATTACCAAAATTATAACTTGGTCTAAATAGCAGAATGATTGTAACACCCCGAAAGTTTCTAAGATCAGACCCCAGACTTAAAGAAAGAATTTAGTTGAAAGTGAAAAATTTACCTCAGAACGAGTCATGGTACGACCCGTTAGGTGACCCTACAAGTCATGGTAAGACTCACGACAAGCAGATAGTGAATGTTCCTCCCAGAGCTCAGGGTTAGCAACTCACATCACAACTTCTGAAGTGAGGTAACGAGTCGTAGAGTCCATCATTACGAGCAGCAATTCAGTGAGTTGGGGTCAAGTTTTTGGTGGACCATGAGGGAAGTGATGACTCATTGGGTCAGGTAACGAGTCATCTTGAGAAGTCATCAAATGGTAGTTCAGAAAGAAGTGCATGTATGGCTCAGTGGCAATGGACGACATGACGAGTTGTTGGACAGGCAATGACTCGTTATACTAGTCATTGGAATAATTTTTGGAAAGTATATCACCCGAGGCAGTGGTGAAGACAGAGGAAAGGATGATTGGTCGGGTCAGGTAACGACTCGTCATGTTCGATCGTGGGGCGAAGGAGCAGAAATTGGTTTCAGTGGTAACGAAAGGAGTCACGAGTCATGGGGTACCTCATGACTTGTTAAGTGAGTCCTTGGAAAGCTATTGAATTTGAAGAAAATATCCAGTACACTTCACGATTTGGCACCACGAGTCGTCCCTGGCCCCAAGACTCATGGAGTGCCTCATGAGGACTGGCAGATTCCTTTTTCCTACGAATTTCCTAGGGTGTTTTTATAATTTTCTAAGCTCCGCACTCCCAAACTACATCATTTTGAGTATTAGGTGGGAAGATTTTAAAGGGAATATCTAACCTAACCCCTCATTCCATCCTAAAGCACTCACAAATCCTTCTTCTCCCTTTTCTCTCAAGGCTCAAGAACTAGGGTTCCTCTCCAAGGTGTAGCAGCTTCAAGATCTTTAGAGAGATCCTTCAACCAGGTATGTAGGACTTCAACAAGGATCTCCTTTCATCCTTGTGTCTCGAGTTTCGTGTTTAAACCCTAGTTGCTTATTTTAGAAAAGCATGCCTTAAGATCTCAATCTAAGCATGATCCCGCACGTGTCTTCCATTAACTTCAAGACCCTCATGATAAGCAGCAATGTATGTTATGAAATTTCTCTAGAATTCATTATTTAGGTATGTGAAATGATAGTAGCATGTTTCCTAGAATTTTACTATGCATTAGCACTATTTTCAAGTTATGGCTCTTATGAAGTATGTACATGATTTTTACCTTGATTTCACTATATATGTTTAAAGTATGATTTGAATTTATGAGTTTGCATGAATATGGAACCCATAATGTATATTACTCCCTTAGTTTATGATTCTATAAATTTAGTAAGAAAAAGCATGTTTATGAATTCCCTAGACACTCAGGCCTCTGGTTAGCCGAAAGTTTCTTAGTATTGGTCCTTATCATAAATTAAGGTAGAACTTTCATGAATTGGACTCAAGAAGAAATGTTATGTTGATATGTTAGATTTTGTTCAAGTTATGACTGATTAATATTGGTCCTTGAGTAGAAGTTAATATCTTGGCATATTCAGCCTCAGAGTCTCGGTCAACACTCAAAACACTTAGAGTTTTACGGAAGGGTCAGTTATCAGTATGGCTATAGTTAGTTTACTTGGAGTGTCAGTAATACCTCCCAGTCTTAGTTTCAGTTATTAGTTATCAGTTCAACTATAGTCTTTTCATGAGGTGTCAGTGGTGCCTCCCAGATATCAATTATTAGTTTTTAGTTTTCAGTTTCAGTTAGTTCTTTAGAAGGTTATGATGCTTCCATATAAGTAGCTCTGACCAACCTTAGAACCACTAGCTTCAGCTTCAGTCTGTTCTTTAGACGGTTACAATGCTTTCAGATAAGCAACTCTGACCATTCTAAGAATACCAGTTATAGAATCTGGTCCGATAAGACTCTCAGGGTACTTCCAAATAAGTATCCCTAAGTTAGTCTTGGGCCCTGATTTCGAGCTATCAACTTGGTAGTAGTAGTCATGTTAGGACTATCTAGTGGGAGTAGGACTTAGCACCGAGAGGGTTGGGGCTCCAGTGCACCCAGGTTCCCAGAACTACGTTGCCATCATAGGTTAAATAGACCATATAGTGATTTTCACAGTTCACGCCTTTATACCCTGGAAAGGTATATTGGGTCCTACCGATGAGGTGTATTCATCAGACTCCATATCGAGCTCACATGGTTATATGTCGGTTATAACCTCTCCCACTAGTCAGTGCATCTCAGTTTAGCTTAGCTCCGAAGAGTTTTAGTCTACTCAATTTAGTGTAGTTCATTTAGATCAATATCTCAGATTCAGGGCATGTCTATGATCTTTAGACAGGGTCATTCTGACTATTTCAGTTATATTTTAGTTTATACAGTTTCAGTATTTTAGTTGGTCATTGCATGACATTAAAATTCAGTTAGTTATTCTTTATATTATGTTTTCTCCCACTTACTTAGTACATTCAAAGTACTAACGCATACCTTCCAAGTTGTATCATATTATGATACAGGTGCAGGTTCTTAGTCTCTGCACCGCTAACAGATCTTCCACAGGCGATATCAATTGTACCAGTAGTGAGTCCTCATCTTTTGAGGATAATGTTTATTTTCTTAAGTTATTTTTATACAGTTAGACCTAGAGTTAGCTAGGGGCTTGTCCTAGCAACTCATCAGATATAGATTGTTTTTAGACAGAGATTCAGATTTTCAGTTATGTTTTCATATGTTCAAACTTTTATTAATCAATTTTCCTTAAATGGTTTTATTATTTAAGCTTCCGCTATGATTTACTCAGATAACCGGTTTTATGATAGACCATGGGTTCGCTTGGGGTTACCTGTGAATCCAACTACCATGTCTCTCTAGGGTATAGACTCGGGTCATGAAAATGGTAGACACAAGCTTAACACTGATGGGAGCTTCATAGAGCAAACTAGCAAAGATGGTGTTGGTGGTAATGCGAGGTACCATAGAGGATTTTTTTATTGTTTTTGCAGCTCTTGCTCAATGCAAAGATCAAATATTGCAGAGGCATTGCCTGCTCATCTGATTTCTAATAGTGGCCTGTGTTGCTGGAATATTGCAACGGACTCTGTCATGGTAGCTGACATGATGAGAACCAACTTTTCCAATAATCTCAACATAAGGGCCATCGTGGAAGATACTAATGCTATCATGTAGAATATTGATATTAATTTTTCGCATAGCTATCTCAAAGCAAATCAAGTAGCTGATTTCTTGGCAAAGTTCACCACTACTCTGGACAATTCGACTATTTAGTTTTTACCAAATTCCAGGAGGAGTTAAAGGGCCTTATCATTTGGATAATATGCAGCTTCCGCGCATCAATATAAGATACAATAGGGCCAATTTTTTGGTTAGCTAAATTTTAGTTATTTAGCTGGTGGGGATGGTTAATTTCTCAAATTAAGCCTTTCCTTTTTTATTAGATTGCTTACAATCTTTTTGTATATCATAGGTAAGGCCTAGTTCCACCTACCTTTTATGCTCTTTCATAATGATATATGACCCCCCAGGAACCTCCCTGGAAATTTATTTTTAAAAGAAAACCTGCCACAAATTTCATGTCCCCTATTTTCCCTCTATCTAGAGGCACATCCCTCTTAAAACACAACTCGATAAAAGAAAAACAAGTTCAAGAACCTTTTATATATAAGTCAAAAATGCCAAACAATAACTGGTGTTGCAAAGACATTATTTCATAAAAATTACTGCAAATAAAGGAAAATGATTAACAACATCAGAAGCAATATGGTTAAAGAACAATTTCTATTCACCATGTCGTCATGGTGACCTGCTGTNGTTGCAAAGACATTATTTCATAAAAATTACTGCAAATAAAGGAAAATGATTAACAACATCAGAAGCAATATGGTTAAAGAACAATTTCTATTCACCTGAGTGCTTGAAGACTTCATTGTTGTATCCTTGGTTCGTTTGCAAAAGGACAAACAAGACTCTCAATATAGAAAATCGGAGATTGAAAGATGTTGAAGTTGGCAATGTCTAGAGACTTGATCGAGCCATCCTTTGGGTTGTAAATCATGAATACTGATCCAAACACAAGCAAAACTTCACCTTTATTTGACATGCCAAAAATTGGAGACCACCAATTACCAATACAATAAGGAAACTTGATGGTATATATTTTTTCCCAAGACTCTTTGATCCCATATTCCTTCATGACCCACACATCCACGCAAGTCATTCTCTCATAACAACGAAACATGGAAAGATCACTTCTTAGCATCCCAAGTTCCAAACAATCATCTCTTTCTCCATATAAAGGATGCTCTAATTTTCCCCATTTCTCATCAGTCAAATCAATATAAAGGATGCCCCCAGCCTTGGTAAGCCAATGAAGCTTACTATTTACCAATGTAGGCAAAAAAGTGTCTACCTCCCCAACCTGGAAATCATCCATTTTTCTCCAAGAGTCACTCTTTAAACTATACATTTCAACCTTAACATCACAAAAAATAGTAACCAACTTATAATCATCATGAAGCTCATCATATCCGAAACCAAACCTGAATCGACCAAAAATGGGTGCGACTTCTAAATCTGCAAGTTTCTTCAACTTCCTAATAGATGGATTCCATATATAAAATATTTGTTCCTTGAAGTTAAGACAAACCAACCCATTAACCGAACCCACGATCATAACAAGTCTTTTCAAGGGGCAATCCAAATCAGATGATTCTGTTACAGACTCAAAATGTAAGGATCGAATAGAACAGACCCTAATTATAGTGTTCATCGTCCTTCTATAACAAGTACTCATAAGCTTCTGGTGGATGTAACCCCTATTTTTAACAAGATGAGCCTTTACAAATCGAGGGCTGGAGATTAAAGCAAGCCAGGATTTTGAAACAGACCTAAATTGCAAGAGAGTTTTTACTGGAAGTCTTATGAGGATTTCAGTGATGAGTTCTGGTGGAAGTGATGATGATTGAACATCAGCAGGATTTCTCTGTGGTTGCTCATATTCCATTTGAGTATGCTTTCTCCTTCCCTCTTTTGGACACTCAGATTCCATTAGGGCTTAACTTTTATAGTGGAGATGGAATGTTTATATATATGCTCGGCGAAAAACCTATTTAATATTATCTCCTTAATTTCCTTTTTACTCCCTTAACAAAAAGAATATTTCTTTTGGAAAATTTTTAATTGTAATTTTCCGTACGGAATCTTTATTTTTTTGAACTCCATATCAAGTCAAAATTAGATAAATCTATCAATCTATCTACATTATATTAAAAGCATAAAGATCCTTAACGAAATATTATTCGCCTTTTTTATTCTTTTTAAATAGTGTTCATATTGAACAAAATAATCATTTAATTGTATTTTTAATATTTAAAAC
>JACEIK010003290.1:0-101711 GCA_018107945.1 Datura stramonium | reverse complement strand
AGGATTTAGACAAAAACTGCTAAGTTCTCGTGAACTCACATAATAATATAGTGGATCTAGCCCCGATTATACATCCCAAGATGAAATCATGAATTTTATGTAAGCTGGTTGAATACTCAGCCACAATTTCGCCATCTGTTTATTTTCTTATATTTCATGGAATCTTTAAATATACTTCAAATTAGAATCGTGAAGTTTTGAACTTGTCATGACCCGAACGTAGACCCGGATCGTAACACGGGACAATAAACCCCGAGAGGCCCCGAGTCGACCCATGGGATAAGCATACATCTAACTTCATATCACTTAAGGCAGAATACTGAACATACGATACTGCCAAAACATAAATGTAACATAGCATAGCATAACATTCGGAAAGTACTTACAAATACACATTAGTTGAGTACTACATACGGTCTGAAAGCCTCTATCACATAAGATGGGTTGATGGGACAACATCCCCAACTAACTGACAAAACTAAAACAAAAGAACATCATAGTCTGAACATATGGCCCTCGAAATATGAGGACTCACCAAAAGGCTGATAGCTAACTCTGAGACGGACTAATGATAGAGATGAACTAAGAGCCGGGTCCTGTATCATGAAACGATACAATATAGAAAGTATGCAGTCAATATGTTGAATGTACCAAGTATGCAAGATAAGTTAAATGGACATTTAAAATATACAAAACTCATAAATGATTATAAGAGTAGGACAACATGCTGATAACATAAATATCGTAACATGACATAAGGCTCAAGGTCTTTAAAACATTCGTAATACCATCGTAATCATAATCATAAGAGAAAAGCTTTATTTAACATTATTTGAGACAATATACCTAATCATAAACATTCATAAATCATGAGGAAGGAGATTCTCTTAACCGACATACCCCATATGAGCACACATGGAGCCCGACTTGTAAACCTAGTCGGGAGGCCGTTCATACCTTTCCAAGGCTAGAACCATGAAGGGCGTGATATCACCATGAAAAGGGGCCATTTGGGTCGGGGACAGTCACAAGAGAGGTTCCAACATATCCTACGGTGGCACATAGTTTATGAGATCCGAGGCTGAACCTATGCCCCGAACCTACTCAGTGTTCAATACTACTCCCAAAACATATATAGTGCTCATAGGTATAATATGCATGAATTCCTAGACCAATTTTAGACGTTTTATGAAAAACCATAGGAACATCAGAAATTTTTCAGTCTCAGACGACCCACACAACGAACCATTGGTGGAACCGATGGACCATTGTAGAGGGTCGTGGGTTGTAGCAGGTCCTTACCGGGGGAAACTATGAGACATAGGATGACCCGTTGAATTAGACAACGAGTCGTCCTGTCGTCCGTTGAATCCCTAGTTTAGAGGATTACCAAGCCTTCCCTGTGACAACAAGAGGGAACAACGGACCGTTGTTGCTACCAACAAGCCTTTGTTACCACACATCATCCAATTCTTAACCCCCAGCAGTGGGAACCACGAGAGGATACAACGATCCATAGGTTTTACTAACGAGTCATTCTGTTGATCTGTGGTCTCCAGGCCTAGTTTCCTTACCTATTCCAATGGGAGGTATCAATGGCCCGTTGTTTCTTCTAACGAACCATTTTACCCAACCGTGTATCACCCTTGTGAACTTATTTTCTAAACCCAGAAACCATGGCTAGCTTCAACAGACCATTGTTTTGACCAACGACCCGTTCTGAGGCCTATTGGGTCGGCCAGATTTCAGATTTTAATTCCAGGGTTACTTTTGTAATTTACCACCTACCTTGTCCTTAAACCATGTCATTTTAGGTTCATTCAGGGGTTTTTAGAAGGGGTAACCAATGGTTTCTCCCATATTCTTTCTCTCATCTACTAAAAAACCAGAACGCAAGAACTCTTCTAAAAGCACAGTGCAGGAGCAAGGGTTTGATATTCTTCTCAGTTTTCTCAAGGATTTTCACCAGGGTTTCTTATACAGGTATGTAGGAATTTAAAAGGAGATTGTTCTCCCCTTGCATCCCCCAAAACTTTCTCTCTTTTCACTTTTAGTCCTAGCCCTGAGATTGCGAATTTGAAGATATTGTTATCGTTCTTTGATTAATTCATGTGGAATTATATCCTATGTTAATTGTAGCTATTTTCCACCAGTTTGTAACTACAATGATTCTTGTTCCATCGAATTAGGAATTTAGCCCTAGCTCTTGAAAGTCAGAAACTAGAATTCTGTTTAAGCATTGAATTCTTTAGAATTGCTTGCATCTTTCAGAGCTACGGGCTTCTAGAATAATTGTATGTGTTAGAAACTCAGTTACATGTATCTTATTCAGATTCAATCAGAAAGTCTATATACTTTGTATTACTCATAATTATCATTTCAGTTTAGTCAAAGTACTAGAATATCCAGTGTTAGTCATAAATGTCAACTGATCAGTTTAACTTCAGTCTTTTCTCGAGGTGTCAGTGGTACCTCCCAGTTATCATAATCAAACTCAAAATTTAGTTTATTGGTCCATTAGGCGGTCATGACATTTTAGATATATAGCTCTGACCAACCCCAGGACCCCAGTTCAATTTACAGATTGTTCTTAGACGGTTACGACGCTTTCAGATAAGCAACTCTGACCAGTCTACAACCCAATTTCAGGATCTGGTCTAATAAGACCCTCTGGGTACTTTCAGTTATATGTCCCTGACTAGTCTTGGACCCCAGTTCGAGCTATTAGCCTAGTAGTTCAGTTTAGGTTTTCTAGTAGGAGTAGAAGTTAGCACCGAGTGGGCCAGGGTTCCAGCGCACCCAAGTTCCCAGAACTACATTGCTAGCATAGGTTATAGTATTACTTGGCCTGATTGGCCCCAGAATTTTGTGATCAACCAGTTCATGCCTTTATACCCTGGCAAGGTATATTGAGTCCTACCGGTGGGGTGTATACATCGAAATCCACGTCTAGCTCACGTGGTTATATATCGGTTATAGCCTCTCCCACTAGTCAGTCCAGTCCAGTTTCAGAATAAGCAGCTCAGTTCATTTTTAGCTCTACTAGCATAGCTCAGATTAGTACAGTATCTCAGACTTAGAACTTTCAAACTTAGGGCATGTTTTTTCCCACCAGACAGGGTCATCTTGACCATCTCAGTTTACTTCATATTCTTTAGTTCGGTTTACAGTTGCTCTTTGCATGTAATTTTAGTTCAGTCATCTATATATTTATCATTATGTCTCTCTCACTTACTCAGTACATTTAAATTATTGACGCATACTTTTATGCTATATCATTTCATGATACAATCGTAAGTTCTCAGACCCAGCACCGATAGACGATTTCATTCAAATCTCTCTATCAACAGCAGCAGTGTGAGTCCTCATATTCCGAGGGCATTATTTTATTCATTTCAGTTTTCTTTATCATTTTCAGTTAGACTTAGAGTTAGCTGGGGGCTTTTCCCATCAACTCCTCAGTTTAGATGGCTTTTAGACACAGACTTGATTTTAGATTCTCAGATATTTTAAATCTCTATGTTCAGTTTATAATTTTCATAAATGCTAGTATGTATTATTTAAAATCTTCCGCTACGCATGTTTTACTCAGAATACCAGTGTATGATAGACCAAGGGTTGACTTGGGGTTGCATGTGACTCCAAGTACCGTGTTTCGTCTAGGGTGTAGACTCGGGGCATGACAAACATGGTATCAGAGCACTAGGTTTAGAGTATCCTTAAAAAGTCTGAAAGCCACATAGAGTAGAGTCCTTTTAATGGGTGTGAAATGTGCCACACTTATGAAGAGGAGGCTACAAGATGTTATTAGGAAAACTCCCTTTTGTTCATACTCCTTATCGTGTGTAGAAGTGTAATTCGGGAAACATCCTTCTAACTCGTGCTTTGTTTCGTTTCAGTGAACCATGCCTCCCCGACGTGGAAATGGAAGAAGGGCCGGTAACACCAACAAACCTGCCCCACCAGACCCAACAGCTCCTCAAGATGAAGTAATATCTACCGCCAAATTTCGGGCGGCCATCCAATTTCTGGCTCAAACAGTCACCAACCTGGTGAATCAGAAAGGGGTTCCAGTAATGGGAATGCAGAAGCTGCGAGGGTGAGACACTTCATCCGTATGAACCCTCCATCTTTTCAGGGGTCCAAAGTAGGGGAGGATCCCCAGGTGTTTGTGCATGAGATCAGGAAGATCACACTATAGGTGTCAGTTCCTCTAAAAGTGTTGATTTGGCTGCCTACCAGTTGAAAGGAGTAGCCCAAGTATGGCATGACCAGTGGAAAGAAGGACGGCCAGCAGGAGCAGGACTAGTGGAGTAGGAAGAATTCCACACAGCTTTTGTCGGATAGTTTTTTACCTCGGGAGTTGAGGGAGGCTAAGATGGAGGAATTTATGAACTTGTGACAGGGCAACAGAACTGTGGAGGAGTATGCTCTAGAGTTTACTAGGCTATCTATGTATGCTCCAGAGTTGGTAGTCGAGCCAAGGGCTCGCATGTTGAAGTTTTTAAATGGAGTATCTAATCTTGTCCTCAAGGAGTGTAGGACTGCGATGTTGATTAAGGACAAGGACCTTTCTAGCTTGATTGTCTATGCCCAGCAGATTGAGGCTGAAAAGCTGAAGAATATGAAGCATAAAAACAAATGGGAAAGGACTGGCCATTCAGATTTCGGCCATCAAAGGTCTAGAGGTGGTAGCCGCCCACAGCAACAGCAGCAACAATAACATCAGCAACAGCAAAGAGTCCTAACACCCAATTCAGCCAGCACCCCAACCTTTCACTCCCGCCAGGAATAGAGGGGTGGGTCATCTGGCACTCAATCTTAGGCTCACAGTACAAGGAATAGGTATCCAGCTTGCCCCAAGTGTGGTAGGAATCACCTAGGGGAATGCCTTCAGGGACGAGAGGGTTGTTTTTGATGTGGACAGCTTGGACACCGACTCAAGGAGTGCCCGTCAGTAGGGCAAGGGAGATAAAAATCTACCACATCATCAGCTCTAACAGGCCAACCAGTTCAGTAGGCCAACATATCAAATACAGATGGCGATCAGCGCCAAAATCATTTCTATGCTCTATCTTCCCATCAGGATCAGGAAAGCTCACCTGACGTAGTTACTGGTATGTTATATCTTTTCCATCTAGACGTGTATTCCCTCCTAGAACCAGGAGCTACTATTTTGTTCGTGACTCCATAAATAGTAGTTTAGTTCAACATTAGTCCAAAGGTCCTATCAGAACCCTTCTCAGTCTCCACCCCAGTTGGCGAGTCAGTTAGAGCCAGCCGGGTGTATAGAAATTGCCTAGTCTTAGTCCTGAATAAAGTTATTCCAGCTGATCTTATATTTTTATACATGGTCGACTTTGACCTTATTCTCGGCATGGATTGGCTACACTCCTGTTATGCCTCAGTTGATTGCAGAACTAGAGTTTTCAAGTTCCAATTTCCAAATGAACCTGTAATAGAATGGACGGGCAGCAGTTCAGCGCCTAAGGGTAGGTTTATTCCCTACCTTAAGGCCCAAAAATTCATCTCTAAAGGATGTATATATCATCTAGTTCGAGTTAAGGATTCCAACTCTGAGACCCCAACCATTCAGCCAGTTCCCGTGGTCAGCGAGTTCCCAGATGTTTTTCCTAAGGATCTTCCCGAAGTTCCCCCTGAATGGGAAATAGACTTCAGAATAGATCTCCTCCCAAATACTCAGCCCATCTCCATCCCTGCTTACAGAATGGATCCAGCTGAGCTTAAGGAGTTGAAGGAGCAGTTAAAGGACCTTCTTGACAAGGGTTTTATCAGACCCAGTGTAATACCCGGAAAGGGCATAAGAATAGACCCGAGAGTTGAAGTTGGAAGCTGCAAAAAACCTATAATTTTTAACCAGAACAACTCGAGGTACGAGTCGTGGTGAGGACCTACAACTCGTGACTCGAGTCGTGATCAAGTTCGGGAGCCTGAGGTCATATCACGAGTGGTCCTATGAATCGTGATACATAGGTATGACTCGTGGTTAGGAGTCGTGGTGAAATTCTCAAGGGTGCTAGAGTGAGTCGTCACAGGTCATGGTACGACTCGTAGGATGTAGCAACGAGTCGTGATGAGGAGTCGTGGGTAGGTTGTAGTTGGTATGGTTCATGATGAGGAGTCGTGGGTAGGTCGTGAGACCCGCCCCACCAGCTCCGATAGTTCCTCAGGACGACTCTGTGTCTACCACTAAATTCAGGGCGGCCATTCAGTTGCTTGCTCAGACCGTCACCAATCAAGTGAACCAGCAGGTGGTTCTAATAGCCACAAATGGGTCTGCAGGTGCTTCCAGGGTGTAGGATTTCACTCGGAAGAACCTTCCAGACTTTCACAAAACAAAGGTGGGAGAGGACCCACAAGGCTTTGTAGATGAGGTCAAAAAGATCACCCGGATCATGGGTGTCAGCTCCTCCAAGAGTGCTGACCTGGCTGCCTACCAGCTAAAAGGGGTTGCCTAGGTTTGGTACGAGTAGTGGAAGGAGGGGCGGTCAGTGAAAGCAGGATCGGTTAAGTGGAAGGAGTTTCATACAACTTTGCTGGATAGGTTCTTCCCCCGGGAGCTGAGAGAGGCTAAGATGGCAGAGTTTATGAACCTACGGCAGGGCAACCAGATAGTGGAGGAGTATGCTCTGGAGTTCACTAGACTATCAAAGTATGCTCCAGAGATGGTGGCCGAGCCGAGGGCTCGCATGCTGAAGTTCGTTAATGGAGTGTCTAATCTGGTCCTCAAGGAGTGCAGGATCGCGATGCTGATCAAAAACATGGATTTTTCCAGCCTAATTATTTACGCTCAACAGATTGAGGCCGAGAAGCTGAAAGATATGGAGCGAAAGAACAAGCGGTCAAGAATAGGCCAGTCAGATTTTGGCCACCATAGATTTGGCGGTAGTAGCCACTCGTAGCAGCAAAAGCAACAGTACAAGGCCCCAACACCCAGCTCCGACAGCGCCCCAACCTTTCGGTCCCCCCAGGATCGAAGGGGTGGTTCATCTAAGGCCCACAGTTTAGGAAATAAGTATCCAGTGTGCCCCAAGTGCGGCAGAAACCATCCTGGAGAGTGTTTACAGGGTAGAGAGGGTTGTGGACAACTCGAGCATCGACTCAGAGAGTGCCCATTAGCAGGGAGAGGAAGGTCACAATCCACTACCTCAGCAGCTCCAGCAGGCCGACCAGCTCAGTAGGACAACCCATCAGGTACAGATGGCGGTCAACGCCAGAATCATTTTTATTCTCTCTCTTCTCGTCAGGATCAGGAAAGCTCACCTGACGTGGTTACTGGTATGTTACGTCTCTTCCACCTAGACGTATATTCCCTCTTAGATCCAGGATCAACTCTTTCATTTGTAACTCCATATGTAGCAGTCCAGTTAGCATCATACCAGAGGTCCTATCAGAACCCTTTTCAGTCTCCACCCAAGTTGGCGAGTCAGTTAGAGCCAGCCGGGTGTATAGAAACTGCCCAGTGTCAATCTTGAATAAAATCATTCCATCTAATCTTGTAGAGCTAGACATGGTCGACTTCGATCTTATTCTAGGCATGGATTGGTTGCACTCTTTCTATGCCTCAGTTGATTGCAGAACTAGGGTCGTCAAGTTCAAGTTTCCAAACGAGCCCGTGATAAAATGGTCAGGCAGCAGCTCGGCACCTAAGGGCAGGTTTATTTCCTACCTTAAGGCTCAGAAACTCATTTCCAAAGGATGTTTATACCATCTGGTTCGGGTCAAAGATTCCAACTTTGAGACCCCAACAATTCATTCAGTTCCAGTTGTCAGCGAGTTTCCAGATGTCTTTCCTGAAGATCGTCCTAGAGTTCCCCCTGAATGAGAAATAGACTTCGGAATAGATCTCCTTCCATACACTCAGCCCATCTCCATTCCTCCTTACAGAATAGCTTCATCTGAGCTTAAGGAGTTGAAGGAGCAGCTGAAAGATCTTTTTAACAAGGGTTTTTATTAGACCCAACATCTCTCCTTGGGGTGCTCCAGTTCTATTCGTGTGTAAAAAGGACAGTACCCTCAGAATGTGCATAGATTACCGTCAACTGAAAAGGGTCATAGTTAAGAACAGGTACGCTTTACCTAGAATTGAAAATCTATTTGACCAACTTCAGGGAGCCAATTTCTTTTCCAAGATTGACCTCAGATCGGGATACCATCAGTTAAGGGTTAGAGGGAGTGACATATCGAAAATAACATTGAGAACTTGGTATGGACATTACGAGTTTGTGGTGATGTCCTTTGGGTTAACAAATGCTCTAGCAGCCTTCATGGACTTAATGAATAGGCTTTTCAAGTCGTACCTAGATATGTTCTTCATCGTATTTATTGATAACATTCTGGTATACTCCAAAAATGAGGAAGAGCATGTAGATCACCTGCAGATAGTGCTACAAACACTCAGGGACCTCCAGTTGTTTGCCAAGTTCAGAATTTTGGTTGAAGGCTATGATGTTTTTGGGTCATGTGGTGTCATGTGTGGGGATACAAGTAGATCCTCAAAAGATTTCAGCAGTGAAGAATTGGCCCAGACCTACCTCTCCTACCGAGATAAGGAGTTTCTTGGGCTTAGCAGGCTATTACCGGTGGTTTGCTGAAGGTTTCTCCTCAATCGCATCCCCTCTGACCAAATTAACCCAGAAGAAGGTAAAATTTCAATGGTCGGATGAGTGTGAGATGAGTTTTTAGGAGTTGAAGACTTGACTCACCACCACTCCAGTATTGACCCTGCCAGAAGGAATAAATGGGTTTGTAGTATATTGTGACGCCTCCATAGTTGGACTTGGTTGCGTTCTGATGCAGCGGGGCAAAGTGATAGCCTATGCCTCTAGAGAGCTCAAAGTTCATGAGAAGAATTATCCAACTCATGACTTAGAGTTGGCTGCAGTGGTGTTCGCGTTGAAATAATGGAGACACTACTTGTACGAAGCTCACATGGATGTGTTCACAGATCACAAGAGTCTTCAGTACGTGTTCAGCCAGAAGGACCTAAACCTCCGAAAGAGAAGGTGGTTTGAGCTCCTGAAAGAATATAACATAAGTGTGTTGTATCAGTTGGGTAAGGCCAATGTGGTGGCTGACGCCCTAAGCAGGTGGTCTATGGGAAGTGTAGCTCACATTGAGGAAGATAATAGGGAGCTAGCGAAAGAAGTTCATAGGCTAGCTCAATTAGGGGTGCAGTTGGTGGATTCAGCTGAAGGTGGTGTGGTAATGCAAAGCGGGTCGGATTCATCCTTAGTAGTAGAAGTTAATTCCAGACTAGATGAAGACCCCGTTCTACTTAAACTCAAGGAAGCAGTTCTCGGAAAGGAGGTTAAGGCTTTATCCCAAGGGGGAGATGGGGTGCTTCGCTACCAGGGCAGATTGTGCGTGCCAGATATTGGTGAGTTAAGACAGTAGATTTTGGCTGAGGCACACAGCTCAAGGTATTCCATTCACCCTGATTCTACTAAAATGTATCGTGATTTGAGGGACATTTACTAGTGGAACGACATGAAAAGAGACATTGCCGAATTTGTGGCTAAGTGTCCGAACTGCCAGCAAGTCAAGGTAGAGCACCAGAGACCAGGAGGTATGATCCAGGATATCAGCATGCCCACCTGGAAGTGGGAAGAAGTAAATATGGACTTCATTATGGTCTACCTCGAACTCATCGACAGCATGACACAATCTGGGTAATAGTAGACCGAATGACTAATTCAACACATTTCCTCCCAGCCAAAACCACAGATTTAAATGAGTATTATGCTAAACTTTATATACGGGAGTTAGTCAGACTTCATGGGGTGCCCTTATCAATCATTTCAGACAGGGGAGCACATTTCACGTCGCACTTGTGGAAGTCTTTTTAGAAGGGACTTGGCACTCAAGTCAAGCTCAGTACAGCTTTTCACCTGCAGACAGATGGGAAATCTGAATGGACTATTCAGACTCTAGAGGATATGCTAAGAGCGTGCGCGATTGATTTTAAGGGTAATTGGGATGACCATCAGCCTCTTATCGAATTTGCGTACAACAATAACTACCATTCCAGCATTCAGATGGCCCCATTTGAGGCATTGTATGGTTGAAGGTGTAGATCTCCTATAGGATGGTTTGAAGTCAGAGAAGCTACTTTGATAGGAGACTCAGTTCATGAGCCAATGTATAAACTTTAGCTCATTCAAGAAAGGTTAAAAATAGCTTAGAGCCGCTAGAAATCTTATGCCGACGTGCGGAGAAGAGAGTTGGAGTTTGCAGTTGATGATTGGGTGTACCTGAAAATTTCACCCATGAAAGGGCTGATGAGGTTTGGAAAGAAGGGGAAGCTCAGTCCAAGGTATGTGGGACCTTATAGAATTTTGAGGCGTATCGGCAAGGTAGCCTATGAGCTAGAGTTACCNCACTTGTTCTCTACCGACGCTATTGCAGTTTGATATGTGAATTTTTTTTAGACCTGAACTAGTTGTTAAATTCAGTTCATGTAACTAAATTTTCTTTCTGACTTTGGTTGTTTTTGTGAAAAGCAAAAATCCAGTTTAGTTATATTCTCTGAAATGGAGGTAGTCATTTTGGTCGTTTTGAAGTTGTATGAGTAGTACTTGAATACCTTGATTGTTATTTTTCTGGTTGCTATGAGTTTTCTAACATTTGAGGATGAATGTTTCCAAGGGGGAGATTTGTAATACCCTGGAAAGGGCCTAAGAATAGACTGGGAGTTAAAGTTGGAAGCTGCAGAAAAACCTGAAATTTTTCACCAGAATCACTCAAGGTACGAGTCGTGTGAGGACCTACGACTCGTGACTCGAATCGTGATGAAGTTCAAAAGCCTGAGGTCATATCACGAGTGGTCCTACGAATCGTGATGCGTAGGTATGAATTTTGGTTAGGAGTCGTGGTTAAATTTTCAGGGGTGCAAGAGTGAGTCATGACGGGTCATGGTACGACTCGTAGGATGTAGCAACGATTCGTGATGAGGAGTCATAGGTAAGTCGTAGTTGGTATGGGTGGATGATACCATGACTGACAGTACAACCCGTAGGATGGTACTACGAGTAGTAGGATGTGAGTCATGGCCACTCTTAGAAGATTGAAGAAAATGGTGAGATGACCACGGGAGGTGACCACGAGTCGTGACTTCGTAGTACGAGTCGTGGTCGGGGAAAGATCTATTTTTCAGGGAAAATTCGACTTTCCTATGCTTTTGGACCCTAAACTATGTCGTTTTAGCTTCAGATTTAGACGTTTTAGAGAGTTTAAACGGTTTTCTCCCCTCATTCTCACGTGTACTTCAATAATTTCATCGACAATTCTCTCAAGAAACCCTCTAGCAGGCTTAGGGTCATTCATTCATCACAGTAGTCCAAGTCCTCTTCCCCGGGGAATTCTTCACCAGGTATGTGGGGTTTGAGCAAGGGGATTGTCCTTTCCTTGCGTCCCCAAATTCCTCCTCAATTTCTTCTATTAATTTTAAGCCTTGAGCTTTCGAGTATGAGAAGCATCCATGTTATTTTCGTTGAGTTCACTCAGATTGTTTATATTTATTGTTATTATGATCTTCATCAGTTCCTTATCAAATTGTCAGTGTTATCACAAAGGTGAATTTAAGCCCTAATTTTGAAATAATGATTTTATTTGTTTAGTTCTCTCTAGCGAATGAAGGATGCTTTGAGTTGAAATTTTCTAGAATTTCCTACATATATACATATGTTGAGCAACTATTTCATATAAAAAAATGACATTTGCACTGTTGAATGAAATTCCCATAATTCTTGAAATTTTCCTTATATTGTGAAATTTTCCGTGTTATCGGCACAAATGAGCTCTATTATCTGTTAGTAATATAATCAGTTAGAACACAAAACTCTATCAGTCTAGTCTCAGTCAGATCCATATCAGTCTAGCTTCAGACAATTTTAGCAACCTCAGTGTTGTCCAGAAAATGTCAACAGATCAGTTTGACTCCAACTTATTTTCGAGGTGTCAGTGGTGCCTCCCAGTTTCCAGACTCAGATTCAGATTTCAGATATTTGGTCCATTAAGCGGTCATGATATTCAGTCATAGCTTTGACCAGCCCCAGGACCCCAGTTTAGTTATCAGTTGGTTCTCTAGACGGTTACGACGTTTCCAAGAAAGCAGCTCTGACCAGTCTTAGAACTTAGTTTCCAAATCTGGTCCTATAAGACGCTCAGAGAACACTCTGACAGTATCCCTAGGTTAGTATAGTCTTGGACCCCAGTATCGAGCTATCCACTTGTCAGTAGTAGCAGTAATAAGATTATCCAGTGGGAGTAGGACTTAGCACCGAAAAGGTCGGGGTTCCAGCGCACCCAGGTTCCAGAACTACGTTGCCACCGTAGGTTTTATTTACTTGGACTAACGGCCCCCTTTTGACAATGATTTTCACAGTCCATGCCTTTATACCCTGGCAAGGAATATTGGGTCCTACCGACAGGGTGTGTACATCGGACTGCATGTTTAGTTCACGTGGTTATATATCGGTTATAGTCTCTCCACTAGTCAGTATAGTTCATTCTCAGATTCTTCAGTCCATATCAGTTTAGTGCAGTGTCTCAGAATCAGTATTATAGACATAGGGCATGTTTATGACCATCAGCCAGGGTCATTTTGATCATATTAGTTTTATATTAGTTGATTTAGTTTTCAGCATCTCAGTTGGTCATTTCATGTCATGGTAGTTCAGTTACTAGTTCCTTCATGCCATTCATGTTTTCTATCGCATACTCAGTACATTCAAAGTACTGACGCATATGTTTATGTTGTATCATTTCATGATATAGATATAGGTCCCAAACTCAGCATCATTAGCCGTTGCAATCTAGATACTCCTCTGCTGCAGTCGAAGTATGAGTCCTCATCATTCGAGGGCATTGTTTTACTTTCTTTCAATTGAATTATTATTTCAGTTAGACTTAGAGTTAGCTGGGGGCTTTTCCTAGCAACTCCTCAGTTAGATGAATTTCAGACATATATGACTTACAGTATGTTCAGTGTTATTTAATGATTTGATCTTTTACTTTCAAACTTGTCTTTCATAAACGTTTTATGATATTATTCTAAAGTTCCGTTGTGCATGTTTATTCAGAATGCTAGTGACTGATAGACCAGGGGTTGACTTGGGATCACTTGTGGCTTCAAGTATCGTGTTACGTCCAGGGTGTAGGATCGGGGTATGACACCCAACATCTCTCCCTGGGGTGCTCCAGTGTTATTCGTGCATAAGAAAGAAGGTACCCTCAGAATGTGCATAGATTACCATCAGCTGAACAAGGTCACAGTCAAGAACAAGTATCCCCTATCCAGAATTGAAGATCTATTTGACCAACTTCAGGGAGCCAGTTGTTTCTCCAAGATCGATCTCAGGTCAGGGTACCATCAGCTAAGGGTCAGGGAGTGTGACATACCGAAAACAACATTCAGAACTCGGTATGGTAACTATGAGTTTGTGGTGATGTCCTTCGGGATAACAAACGCCCCAACATCCTTCATGGATTTAATGAACAGAGTCTTCATGCAGTATCTGGATATGTTCTTCATTGTATTTATCGATGACATTCTAGTATACTCTAGAAATGAGGAAGAGCATGCCAATCACCTAAAGATTAGCATGATAGACACTCAAAGACCGCCAATTATTCGCTAAGTTCAGCAAGTGTGAATTTTGGTTAAAGTCCATGACTTTCTTAGGTCATGTGGTCTCAGGTGAAGGAATAAAAGTAGACCCTCATAAGATAGCAGCAGTGAAGGATTGGCCAGACCTACTTCTCCTATGGAAATCAAGAGTTTTCTGGGCTTAGCGAGTTATTACCGATGGTTTGTGGAAGGCTTCTCCTCCATAGCATCTCCTCTAACTAAGTTAACACAGAAGAAGGTGAAATTTCAATAGTCGAACGAGTATGAGAAGAGTTTCCAGGAGTTGAAGACTCGACTCACTACTGCTCTAGTTCTGATCTTTCTAGAAGGAAAAGGTGGATTGGTTATTTATTGTGATGCTTCCAAGGTTGGGCTAGGTTGCGTTCTGATGCAGCGGGCCAAAGTGATAGCCTACGCCTCTATAAAACTCAAAGTTCATGAGAAGAATTATCCAACTCATGACTTGGAGTTGGAAGCGGTGGTGTTTCCGCTAAATATATGGAGGCATTACTTATGTGAAGCTCACGTAGATGTATCTACAGATCATAAGAGTCTTCAGTACGTGCTGAGTCAGAAGGATCTAAATCTGGGCCAGAGAAGGTGGTTGGAGTTGCTAAAAGACTATGACATGAGTGTACTGTATCACCCGGGCAAAGACAATGTCATGGATGACGCCCTAAGCAGACTGTCTATGGGGAGTCTGACTCATATTGAGGAAGAAAAAAGGGGTTAGCAAGGATGTTCACAGACTAGCCCGGTTAGGGGTGCAGCTAGTGGATTCAGCCGAAGGCGGGGTGGTAGTGCAGAGTGGATCGGATTCATCCTTGGTAGTTGAAGTTAAGTCCAGACAGGATGAAGATCTAGTTCTACTTAAACTTAAAGAATCAGTTCTCAGAAAGGAGGTTGAGGCTTTCTCCAAAGGGGGAGATGGTGTGCTCCATTACCAGGGAAGGTTGTGTGTACCGGATGTTGGGGAGTTGAGACAGCAGATATTGGCTGAGGCACACAGCTCAAGATACTCCATTCACCCCGATTCTACAAAAATGTACCGTGATCTGCGGGATATTTATTGGTGGAACGACATGAAAAGAGATATTTCTGAATTTATAGCCAAGTGCCCGAACTGCCAGCAAGTTAAGGTGGAACACCAGAGACCAGGAGGTATGACTCAACATATCAGTATACCCATATGGAAGTGGGAAGAAGTAAACATGGACTTCATTACGGGTCTACCTCGGACTCATCGCCAACATGATTCAATCTGGGTGATAGTTGACCGGATGACTAAGTTAGCACATTTCCTCCCAGTCAAAACCACATATTCAGCTAAGGACTATGCTAGGGTTTATATCCGGGAATCGGTTAGACTTCATGGGGTTCCATTATCCATTATCTCAGATAGAGGTACCCAATTTACCTCTCATTTTTGGAAGTCTTTTCAAAAAGGACTGGGTACCAAGGTCAAGCTCAGCACAGCCTTTCACCCGCATATCGATGGACAAGATGAGTGGACCATTCAGACCCTAGAAGATATGTTAAGGGCTTGCGTGATTGATTTCAAGGGCATTTGGTATGAACGGTTGCCTCTCATCGAGTTCGCATACAACAATAACTACCACTCTAGCATTCTGATGGCCCCATTTGAGGCATTATATGGTAGGAGGTGCACATCTCCCATAGGGTGGTTTGAGGTTAGTGAAGCTACTCTAATAAGCCAGACTCAGTTCATGAGGCAATGCAGAAAGTTCAATTCATCAGAGAAAGATTGAAAATAGCTCAGAGCCATCAGAAATCTTCTGCCGATGGGCGAAGAAGAGAGTTGGAGTTTGCAGTTGATGATTGGGTATACCTAAAAATTTCTCCCATGAAAGGGTTGATGAGGTTTGGAAAAAAGGGAAAGCTCAGTCCCAGGCATGTGGGACCCTACAGAATTCTGAGGAGAATCAGCAATATGGCCTACGAGTTAGAAGTACCTTCAGAAGTAGCAGTCGTGCACCCAGTCTTCCATGTGTCACTACTGAAAAAGTGCATTGGTGATCCAACTTCAGTAGTGCCTTTGGACAGTGTGGAGATGAAGGATAATCTCTCTTATGAAGAAGTTCCAGTTTAGATCCTTGACCGTCGGGTTCGTAAGCTAAGAAACAAAGAAATTGCTTCTGTGAAAGTTTTGTGGAGGAATCAGCTAGTTGAGGGAACCACATGGGAAGAAAAAGAAGACATGATGGCCAGATACCCTCACTTGTTCTCTCCTAGTTCAGTTCCAAAATCATGTACTAAACCCCTTCTCAATACTCTACTCAGTTCCGTGCTCATCAACTCTATTTAGATTTCCTATATGCATCCTAGTTGCATCACCTCTGTTAGTATGGTTAAGTCAGTTTGGAGTCAGTTACTCCTTCAGAAAACAGTTCATAGTTTCAATTTTTGAAATCACAGCTCTTTTCCTAGTTTTGGTCTTCATTCGAGGACGAATGATCCCAAGGGAGAGATATTGTAAAACCTCAAAACTTTATACGTTGCATGAAAAACCATAGGAACATCAGAAATTTTTTGGTCTCAGAAGACCCACACAACAAACCATTGTAGAGGGTCGTGGGTCGCAGCAGGTCCTTACCAGGGGAAACAACAAGACATAGGATGACCCGTTGAATCAGAAAATGAGTCGTCCTCTCATCTATTGAATCCCGAGTTCAGAGGAAAACCAATCCTTCCCTGTGACAATGATAGGGAACAACGGACCGTTGCTGCTACCAACGAGCCATTGTTACCACCCATCATCCAGTTCTTGACCCCCGGCAGTGGAAACCACGAGAGAATACAATGACCTGTGGGTTTTAATAACGAGTCATTTGGTTGATCCATGGTATCCAGGCCCAGTTTCCTTACCTGTTCCAACGGGAGGTATCATTATTTCTCTCATCCTCTAAAAAATCAGAACGTAAGAACTCTTCAGAAAGCACAGAGTAGGGACAAGGGTTTGATATTCTTCTTAGTTTTTATCAGGGATTTTCACCAGGGTTTCTTCTACAGGTATGTGGGAATTCAGCAAGGAGATTGTTCTCCCCTTGCGTCCCCCAAAACTCTCTCTTTGTTCACTTTCAGTCCTAGCCCTAAGATTGCGAATTTGAAGATATTGTTATCATTCTTTGATTAATTCATGTGGAATCCTATCCTATGTTAATTGTAGCTATTTTCCCCCTTGTTTGTAACTGAAATGATACTTGTTCCATCAAATTATTTATCCCTAGCTCTTGAAAAGTCAGAAACTAGAATCCTATTTAAGCATTGAATTCTTGAGAATTTCTTGCATCTTTCAGAGTTACGGGCTTTTATAATAATTGTATGTGTTAGAAACTCAATTACATGTATGTTATTCAGATTCAGTCAGAAAGTCTATATACTTTGTATTACTTAGAATTGTTAGTCCAGTTTTAGTCAAAGTACTAGAATATCCAGTGCTAATCAGAAATGTCAGCTGATTAGTTTGACTTCAGTCTTTTCTCGAGGTGTCAGTGGTGCCTCACAGTTATCAGAATGAGACTCAAAATCCAGTTTATTGGTCTATTAGGTGGTGATGACATTTTAGATATATAGCTCTAACCAGCCCTAGGACCCCAGTTCAGTTTACATATTGTTCCTAGACGGTACGACGCTTTCAGATAAGCAACTCTAACCAGTCTAAAATCCAATTTCAGGTCTGGTATGATAAAACCCTTAGGGTACTTTTAGTTATATGTCTCTAACTAGTCTTCGACTCCTGTTCGAGCTATCAGCCTAGTAGTTCAGTTTAGGTTTTCCAGTGGGAGCAGAATTTAGCACCGAGCGGGCCAGGGTTCTAGCGCACCCAGGTTCCCAAAACTACGTTGCCAACGCAGGTTACAGTATTACTTGGCTTGATTGGCCCCAAACTTTTGTGATCACCTAGTTCATGCCTTTATACCCTGATAACATATATTGGGTCCTACTGGTGGGGTGTATACACCGGACTCCGTGTCTAGCTCATGTGGTTATATGTCGGTTATAGCCTCTCCCATTAGTCAGTCCAGTCCAGTTTCAGAATAAGAAGCTCAGTTCAGTTTCATCTTTATAAATTTAGCTCAGATTAGTACAGTATCTCAGACTCAGAACTTTCAGACCTAGGGCATGTTTTTACCCACCAGACAGGGTTATCTTGACCATCTCAGTTTACTTCAGATTCTTCAGTTCAGTTTATCAGTTGGTCATTTCATGTCATTTTAGTTCAGTCATCTATATATTTATCATTATGCCTCTCTCACTTACTCAATACTTTCAAAGTACTGACGCATACTTTTATGCTGTATCATTTCATTATATAGCCGCTGGTTCTCAAACCCAACACCGATAGACGATTTCATTCGGATCTCTCTATCAGCAGCAGCAGTGTGAGTCCTCATATTATGAGGGTGTTATTTTATTCATTTCAATTTTTTTTATCATTTTCAGTTAGACTTAAAGTTAGCTGGGGGTTTGTCCCAACAACTCCTCAGTTAGATGGCTTTTAGACACAAACTTGATTTCAGATTCTCGGATATTTTAAATCTATATGTTCAGTTTATAATTTCCATAAATGCTAGTATGTGTTATTTCAAATCTTCCGCTATGCACTTTTTACTCAGAATATCAGTGTATGATAGACCAAGGGTTGACTTGGGGTTAATGTGACTCCAAGTACCGTGTTCCATCCAGGGTGTAGACTCGGGGCATGACATGAGATAAGGCCTGTGAGTCGGCCAAAACATAATTCATAAATCATAGGTTTCATGCATACTTGTAGATCATGTATATATTTTGCAAATCATCAAATCATAATGGGTATTTGATAAATTTATATTTCAAACCATAAATCGTTATTGGTTTGTAAATATCAACAACTGAAGTAAATATCATAACCTGATTCATCATAGATCATACATAATTAGGCTAAATTTAGTAGAAATCAAATTCAATAATTTTATAATCAAAATAGTTGTAGAATCTGATCAAAATTCATAAAACATGATGTAAATCTCAAATTATAATAAACCATTAGTAAATCATTAGAATTCCACAAAAATTCAAGTTAAAACCCCATAAGATTTTTGATCAAATTTCATAAATTATGAGAGATTGGGCATGGGTGTAAAACAAAATACCCATTCATAACCCTACATACCTAGGTAAGATCGAATTTCAATCTCTTTGAAAGCCCAAGGGAGAATTGATGAAGAAGAGCTTGAGAATTGGCTTGATCACTCTTAATTCTCCTAACTTTGCATGCATGAGAATGAATATGTTAAGGGGACTTAACCTATCTTAACATACCCATAAAATATCATAAAACAACGTAATTTAGGGCCCTAGAGCATAGGAATGAGAAAAATCCCTTAATGAAATACCCTAAAAATTCTGCACTGGTCGATCCAACAGATGTACCAACAAGTCATTGGAGGATACCACGACTCATGGTATGATCCTTCACATACATTGCCCAGGCCCTGATCTCGAATTCATACCACGGCTCGACAGGATGACTCATCCTTTGATCTAACGAATCATTGGGTCGATCATCATTTGTCTCCTGGAGAACTTGACCTTCCTCTCATAACAAGCCTCACCACGACTCGTTGTTCCCTCCAAAAAGTCGTGGTGTCCATCTGTTAAGTCCACTAGAAATTTACATGCTCCTCTACTACGACTCATGACAACGGGTCGTTATATCTCATGATTGGGTCATTGGATGACCCGTTACATCCTCAATTTCTTAAGTCCAATACTCATCACAGCTCCAAACGATGACTCGTTGCTCCCAACAGCGAGTCGTTACACCACCCGTTATCTCTACTGTCACCATGCCTTCACCTCCCATGACTAAATCCAATGGGTCATTGGTTGGACCCACAATTTGTTGGGTCATCTATCCTGTACAACTTTTCCCAGTTTTTAGCCAACTTTCATTTTTGATCCCGGATCTAATCTTAGGCACTTTTGGGGTATTACAGAACTTGGACAAGTAAATTCCACCTATAGAAGATCTTAACTTCTATGGAGAGGATGAAGAAGATCATTGGCAGCTGTTAGAAAATGAAAAAGTGCATCGACATTCTTATTGTCATATCTTTTCAATAGTTCAAGAATGGATAGGCCTTACAAAATATTTACCTCAAACATTGGATTGTGGAGTGCCAACATAATTTAGTAAATCAAGCAAGTCCTTTTGTTGATGATAGTCAAGGAATGAGTGAAAATTGGGGTATTGTTGGGTTCTATGTAGTTTTGATGTCTGACAAGATAATGATAAAACAGGTAAGTCAAGTTGCTTCAAAGGAGTTGACAAAATACACTACCTAAAGGAGCTTAATTTGTCATGGTAAATGTGAAATAAAGACAAGTGTGCAAAAATAAAGGAATTAATGGTAAAGCTATGTCACACAAACTCAAGAAAATAAACATGTGTTGAATTGAAATGTTAGAGTTTGACTACAAAACTAAAGAAGCTAGGAGTTTGAATTGAAGAATAAGTCTCACTTGAAGTAGAACTCTAAGTCAAGAAGAGGTTGAGTGATGAGTAGTTTGAATCAGAGAAGAACTCTTTGAAGAGACGTGCTTATATAGAAGCAGTGTTACTCAGAGCAAGTGTGCATGGAAATAGAGTGAAAAGAGTCAGTCAACAAATTGACCAATTAAGCAATATCCAAAGAGTGAAAAAACACATTTAAGAACCAGGTCCTAGTACAAAGTCAGGCTAAGAGTTTAGCATTCTTGTATTAGGAGTGTTCATTGAGTTGTAATATTGATGTTATCTTAACTCATTGAGTTATAAACTAAATAATGATTATTTATTCTTCAAGTTGGGTTAACTCAAAGACTTTGGGAATACATACCTTGTGAGGATTTTGAGTTGTTAGGAATTAGAGCTTATAATTTCTTAGGTTACAAGAGTTTGTAATCTATTGTTGAAAGACTCATTGTGTTTAGTGAAGTTAGGGTAAATCCTGTAGAGGTACAGGTTGTGGTTTTTCACCTTATGTGAGTCGAGTGTTTTCCACATAAGAATATTATGTTCTTTACTTACTATTTTTACTGCCTAGTTGAAACACGTTAGGCAACCAATTTCACTCGTAGCCTATAAACTTAGTTAAGAAACTAAAATCTTGGTCATGTAAAATATCAATTGGTATTAGAGGGGGTTATCTTCTAAAGGCTAACACCTAAGATAAGATCATGATGAATTTTGCACCACCAATTGGACACAGTGAAGGACAATCAACAGACCTCTTTTTAATGGATCTCATTTTATTTAGTGGAAAGCTCATATGGAAAATTTCATTCAGGTTGAGGATTACGAGTTATGGGATCTAATAATTATAGGACTAATCATTCCTATGAAAATGGTAAAAGGAGTCGAAGTCATGAAGTAAGATCAGAATTTACTTCAGAAGATCTGGTGGCACTCAAAAAGAAAGCAAAGGTCAAAAACATTTTGGTGTATGGTCTAGGTACTGATGAGTACAATAGGATTTCCAATTGTACTACTACATAATAAATATAGTATTCCCTAGTTAATCCTCATGAAGGGACAAGTCAAGTGAGAAAATTTAAGGCAGCAATGTTGTAACACCCCGGATAATTTGAGTGATAAATATCGTACTTTCAAGGTGGGACTAGGATTAATTAATATGCTAAAAAGGAAGTGTTTTTAGGTATTTTAATCACTCTATGGTCATATTTAATATTGTACGTTGATATTTAATATTGGACGTTGATCAAGTTGTAGAATGAAATTTGGTAAAAGGTATGGCAAAATTTTCTTCTTGAGATTCTCTGAAATTTAGGTCCAATGTCTTGAAGCTTTTCTCCCAATCTATAAGGGGTTATAGGGTGTAAGACCTATCAAATTAAATCTCTATGAGTCTAGTTTCCAACTCAATAAACTATTTCTAAATCTGACTTCGGATTAGAGTAATATTTGTATATTCGCGATTCTGCACGAACAAGCACGTTAAAATGGTCTAAGGCGGTGGAGGACTATAAAAAGCCCCTTGGTCGGTTGTCTGCTTTATTTTATCATTTTACAGAACCTCTCACATCTAGACTCTCTCTCAAGCTCCCCTCTTCATGTCCCATTGATTTTGAGATGGGAAATCACGGTCCAATATTATTTTGATGTCAGAAAGTCGAGAATCACGTGTAGCTTATGTTTTGGTATCTTTTCTGAGCTTTTGGTGACTATTTCGTGGTGAAACTATTGGTAAGACTTCTTCCTTTGGTTTTCCTTAGTTTTTGAGGTTGTTTATAGGTGTGTTAATGCCAATAGGTTGTTGTCTCAGAATTTCTACTGTCGAATTCGTATGAATCTTGATGGTTAAGCTCTGTTTGCCTTGTTTCTTCGTTGAATTTGTTAGTTGTGTTCTTGGCAGTAACTTGGGCTATTCTTAGGCAGTATCTTGTCCCTCCCTTTGTCGGCATGAACTCCATAGATATTATCGTTGGTATTAAGGTGTGTGTTAGCTGTTTTGTGAAGCTTTGTGTTATATTGTAATTTCACACTTGTGCTTCTATTTATATTATGATAAGTGGGGGTATAAAGTGATGGTTTGGTTGGTGGCTCTAGATTATGTGCCAAGGGGCATCGTCAAGGCAATTGTTAGGCTTATGTTGAGGGTCATGCGTGAGGCTTGTTGTTCTTTTGTCTAGTTATGGGCTGCATAAGTGAATAGAATTAGGTGATAATATTGGCACATGAATAATTGTTTATAATGGTTAAGTTCGATCGTTGTTACAATCTTGTGTTATATTAGAGTCGATGATTGTGTCAGTCATGTCAATGGCACGTTGACGGCCATGGTGACACTTGGGTTATCTTGGCCATGTCTCTTATTGTTAGTGGTGTGTATAGTAGCTTATGGGCTGCTTGTAAAGCTTGGGGATAGACTGGTTAGGTTGGTGATCCTTAGCTCGGTTAGTCGCCATTGGTGGATGGCTAGACATGCAAGAATAGTACTATTTTGTGATAGTCGGTTGGTGGAGTTTGAGAGCCAGTTGATGGTTGTTTGAACATGTATTGTTATTGTTGTTGATTGTGAATTTTGTGATTATGTAATTGTGTGTGTGTGTGTGTTGAGGCCCTTGGGATTTGTGGATACCCAATGCTGAGAGTAGGATCGGTCGTGGGGTTGGGTCCAAGGGGTAGAATAATTAGCCTATGGTAGAGTTGAGTTTTCCTCCCATATGGTCGTTCTGAGACATGCGAGACATAAGGGTAGTTACATTCCTTCATAGCATCGTATATGTTTTCTCTAAACCTTCCTGGGATCGTGAGAGGCTCTCTCAAATGGATGGAGATCTGGTAACTGCACGCAGCCACGGTGCTAGATTAATGATGTTGATTGGCTAGTATTTCCTTTTGATTTTCTTGGCATTATATTGTGATTGCTACTTGTGTTATCTGTTATATGATAGCAGTGGATGCTAGACATCGGTTGGTGTTAGTTGAGGTAGTTGAAAGGTCTAGAGGTGATGGAAGGTGAGCTCTATTAACTAAGTGTTGCTTGTTGTTGTTTACTTGCTTTGGAATTGTAAGGCTTACAGGGGTAAAGTAGGTTTTGTTTGTGTATTTTCTTGTACTTTCCAAGCATATCGAGGCCAGGTAAGTTCTATGTGTTTACTTAAGTTGAGTTTCTCCTCCTATGATACCCGGTAAATCAGTTGATCTCTAATATGTGTCTCATAGTTGTTTTTTTATTTCATACACAATACATTATTGTACTGATGCCCTATTCGGGGCGCTACATTCATTCCTACTGGTGGTGGTGAGCCAGTTGATCGTGTTCCTGTCACTGAGTGGAGTTTCAGTTGAGTCAGTAAAGCTCTAAGTCTTCCAAAGTTGCCGAATGTTTGTATTATAGGTAGTTTGGGGCCCTATCCCAGATAGTTGACTATTGTTGTATCCATAGAGGCTTGTAGACATCTGTTGTAGTCACAGTGTTGTAGGCTAGGTAGGCCATATTCTACAGTTATTTTTCATTCTATGGCCTTGACGGCCTATTCTGTATCAATTGGTTGGTCTATGAGGAAGCTTCCATTTTAGTCTTTTGTTTACTCTAATTATATAATTATTGTGTTGCCGAATCTCATCAGTTCTGGCCTTTTTTTATATTTAGGCATCGCGTATGCTCATATTAGGGGTGGCGCCAGGTGCCATCACACCTCCCCGAGTTGGGGTGTGATAAACTTGGTATCAGAGCAATTCATCCTAAGGAATCTATGTGTCATATCTAGTAGAGTCTTGTTTATGTGTGCATTGTGCAGTGTACTTATAAATAGAAGGCTATAGGTCATTTAGGATGTTTACTCTTTTTTCTGGATTGAAATCATGCGAGAAGTCATATGTCATAGGAGTCAGGTCTAGACTCGCGTTTGCTAACTTGTGAAGGTATGCTTGAAACTTGTTGAATTATAGTCGGCTAATGGCTAGACATGGCTGCAGGTAAGATTCTTATTTTGATTCTTCTTATAGTCATATCGTGCCTTGGCATGGTGCAAAGTTTCGTTGGTTGGAGTCATTTGTGGTATACCTGTCTTGTAAGGCTATACTGTTTTGTGATAGTGTTTGGGTTAAAATCGTGTGTGTCGTCCAACATTTGTGGATGAATGTTTCTAAGAGGGGAAGGATATAGCAGCCCATATAATTTAAGTGATAAATCCATACTTTTGAGGTAGGACTAAGAACACTTCATAAGAAAAAAATAAAGTGTTTTGAGGTATTTGAGTCACTCTATGGTCGTATTTAAGATTGGACATCGATCAACTTGTAGAATGAAATTTGACAAAAGTTATCGCAAAATTTTCTTCTTGAGATTCCCTAAAATTTAGGTCAAATGTGTCGAAGTTTTTTCTCAATATATAAGGAATTAAGGGGTGTAAAACCTATCAAATTAAAGGTCTATAAGTTTAGTTTCCAATGCATTAAGTCATTTGTCAATCTGACTTTGGAGTAGAGAGATAGTCTTGTTTTCCGAGACTACACAAGCAGGCACATCAAAATGGTCTAAGATTGTGAAGGACTATAAAAAGCCCCTTGGTCAGTTGGTTTCTTTATTTTCTCATTTTCCAGAACCTCTCACATCCAGAACCTCTCTCAAGCTCCCCTCTTCATGTCCCATTTATTTTGAGAAGGGAAATCATGTTCCAATATAATTTTGATGTCGGGAAGTCGGGAATCACGTGTACCTTGTATTTTGGTATCTTTTCTGGGCTTTTGGTGGCTGTTTCGTGGTTAAGCTACTATTAAGACTACGTCCTTTTGTTTTCCTTAGTTTTTGAAGTTGGTTATAGGTTTGTTAATGTCGGTAGGTTGTTGCCTCGGAGTTTCTACCGTCGAATTCGTATGAATCTTATCAGTTAAGCTCGGTTTGCCTTTTTTCTTCGTTGAGTTTGTTAGCTGTGCTCTTAGCAGAAACTTGGGCTGTTCTTAGGTAGTATCTTGATTCTTATAAGGGTGGAGGTTTTTCTTAGTTCAGGTTCTCCAAAAATTCATGGCATGTTAGGCTTGTCCCTCCCTTTAGCGGCATGAACTCCATAACCATTGTCTTTGGTATTGTCGTGCGTGTTGGCTGTTTTATGAAGATTTGTGTTATATTGTTAGTTGACTATTGCGCTGCTGTTTATATGATAATAAGTAGGGGTATAAAATGATGGTTTGGTTTGTGGCTCAAGCTTATGTGCCAAGGGGCGTAGTCGAGGTAATTGTTAGACTTATGTCGAGGGCCGTGCATGAGGCTTGTTGTTCTTATGGAAAATTATGGGCTTATTATGTGAATAGAGTTAGGTGATGATCTTGGAAGATGAAAAATGGTTTAGAATGGTTAAGGTCGATGGTTCTGATAATCTTTTGTATATAAGAGTCGGTAGTCGGGCCAGCCGTGTCAATGGCATGTTGCCAGCTGTGGTGACAATTAGAGTGTTTTGACCATGTATCTTGTTGTTAGTGGTAAGTATAGCGGCTTGTCGAATGCTTGTAAAGCTTGGGTATATACTAGTTAGATTGGTGATCCTTAGCTCGGTTAGTGTCTATCATGGATGGCTGACATGCGAGAATAGTACTATTTTGTGATAGTCGGTTGGTGGGATTCCAGAGCCGGTTATTGGCTACTTAAACATGTATTGTTATTATTGTTGATTGTGAATGTTGTGATTGTATGATTTTTTTGTGTGTGCGTATGTTAAAGCCCTTGGGATTCGTGGATACCCAACGTTGTGACTAGGTCAGGTCGCGGGGTTGAGTCCAAATGGTAGAACAATTGGCCTATGATGAAGTTAAGTTCTCCTCCCATAGGGTCATTATGATACATGCAAGACGTATGGGTAGTTACATGCCTCCATAGCACCGTATATGTTTGTTCTAAACCTTCCTAGGATCACGATAGGCTCTCCCGAATGGATAGAGCTCTGCTAACTATGCACATCCGAGAAAGGGTACGATAGTGCTACATTGATGATGTTGATTGGCTAGTGTTTATTTTTATTTTCTTGGCATTATATTGTGATTGCTGCTTTTGTTGTATGTAATGGATGCTAGACGTTGGTTGTTCTTAGTTGAAGCCATTGGGAGGTCTAAAGGTGATGGAAGTAGAGCTCTATCGCTAGGTGTTGCTTGTTGTTGTTTACTTGCTTTAGACTTTCTAGGCTTACAGGGGCCAAGTAGGTTTTGTCTGTGTATTTGCTTGTATTTGCAAAGAATATGGGGGTCAGGTAGGTTCTATGTGTTTACTTAAGTTGAGTTTCTCGTACTATGATACCCGATAAATCAGTTGACCTCTAATTTGTGTCTCATAGTTGTTTCTGCCTTTCATACTCTATTCATTGTTGTAATGATGCCCTAGTCGGGGAGATGCATTCATGACTATAGGTGGTGGTGGGCCAGTTGATCGATTTCCTATCGCTAAGTGTAGTTCCAGCTGAGTCGATAAAGCTCCAAGTCTTCTAGAGTTTCCAAATGTTCGTATTATGGGTATTTTGGGGCCCTATTGTTATACCCCGGGAACCCAGGGATCATACTTGAAAGTGAAAATGGAGAAAATCTAAAAATCCGCACCAGGTCACAGAACGACTAGTGAGGTGAGTCGTTAGGAGTGACAACGAGTCGTGAAGTGACTCGTGGTCAGCTTGGTTTGGCAAATTTTGAGTGAGGAGGCCACGGGCTAACTACGAGTCGTGGTCAGACCTCATGACTCGTGAGGTCACCCGTGGCCAACCCGAGAGGTTTGGCAAGATGGGGATGGGCAGTGTACGCCACGGAAGGTGGCCACGAGTCGTGGTCTAACCTCACGACTCGTGAAGTCACCCGTTGGTTTCCCCTTGGAGTTTTGGGCAGTGGACCCAACGGATCGAGGCAACGAGTCATGCCTATGGAAATGACCCATTAGGTCCCCCGTGAGGACTGGCAACCAGAAATTTCCTACATTTTAATGAGGGTGTTTTTGTAACTTTCTAAGTCCCTAAGGCCTAAACTACGTCGTTTTGGATGTTTTCTGAGTTTGATAAGAGGAGTTAAGTACCCATTGCATGCTCATTCTCATGCAAGGATTTTAGAAAGGGTTTTGAGAGAATTCAAGGCCTTCTTCCCCAGATTTTCTTCAATTTATTTATGGGTGTTCAAGGAGATTTAAGTTCATCCATTCCCAGGTATGTAGGGTTTTAAAATGGGTAGAATTCTTCCTCACGCATGCCCAATTTTAATTAAATCATGGATTCTTCTACTCAAATTCCATGGGGTTTTACCCAATGCATGTCAATGTGATTTCTCCTTATGGGTATGTTCTAATTGAGCTTTATTTATGAAAATATGCATGATGGGCAGATTTTATTATTATGTCTTTTAATTCATGTTTCAATCTTTTAACTCTAAATTGCCCATTTATGGAAGTTCATGGAAATTATGATTTATGATGAATATTCATTATTTTATTCTTATTGATTATGGAAATACATGAATCCAAATTACCCATGTTTATGAGTATATCTTTGAAGAAATCGGTTATGATAACATATTGGGCAATGCCCACGTGATGAAGTATGATTTATGATTTACAAAATGAATTTCATGATTTATCGATTTGTGATGTTGGCCAATATAAAGGACCTTGATTCTTGGCTAAGCATGTTTTAAAAAGGGGATCAATGATGATAAATGTTATATCTTAGCCAATGAATTTTATGCATGATGTTAATAATTTATGTATGAGCCGATATGCATATTTTTGGGAGCCCTGTCTAGCACCGAGAACCCCGCGTTCAAAGGACTATGCCGGTGTCTCATAACCACGTGCCACCGTGGGTCGTAAATGTTATAATAATATGATAATGATCCCCTCAAATGTGATATCACGCCCTATGCACGACCCTCGTCTGGCAAGCCAGGGTCGGCTCTGCCCACTTGAGCGAGACAGTGGAGCATCATGAAAGGCTCTACCATGATATGTCGGTTATGACGAGTCCTCCCATTATTCCACATGTTTTATTCATTGCTATGTCTATGTTATCGGCTCAAGTTATGTTTTGATAAAGTTTTCTTATGATTATGATAGTGAACAATTATGAATGATTTGAAAGCCTTGAGCCTTATGATTATTATGAAGATTTTGATGAAAGCATGATGTCCTTCTCCTCTGTCTATTTATGAGTTTTATTTTACTTTTAAAATATTTGTTTCACTTACCTTGCATACTCAGTATATTCCATGTACTGCCCGCATACTTTCTATGCTATATCATTTCATGATACAGGGTCCAGGTCTCAGGCTCATCCTCATCCTTAGGTCGTCTCAACTTACGCCTCCAGCTTGTTGGTGAGTCCTCATATTCCGAGGGCTATTTTACAGACTTTCAGGTTGTTTATGTTTTCTGTATTGGTCGGGTTAGTTGGGGATGTTGTCCCATCAACCCCTCTTATGTATTAGAGGCTTTTAGACAAGTATGTAGTTATCAGCTGTGTAAACGTTTCGTATATCTTGATTCTATGTTATGATTGCGTTTCTGTTATATTTTTATGATTATCGTCCCGCTTGATTGAATGAGATTAGTTGTGTGCATGAGACGTGGGTCAGCTGGGGTCCCTCGGGGTCCCTTGTCCTGTGTCTACGATCCGGGTGTACGTTCGGGTCATGACACCTATCCTGGATAGTTGATTATTGTTGTATTCATAGAGGCTCATAGACGTCTTCTGTGGTCGCAGTGTTGTTGTCTAGGTGGGCCATATTCTATAGTTGTTTTCCATTATGTGGCCTTGACGGCCTATTGTGTATTGATTAGTTGGTTTGAGCCACCTTCCATTTTAGTCTGTTGTTTATTCTAATTTTATAATTATCGTGTTGACGAACCTCATCGGTTCTATCCTTTTTTTTTATTTGGGCATCGCATATGCTCATATTGGGGGTGGAACCAGGTTCCAGTCACACCTCGCCGAGTTGGGGGATGGCAAACTTGGTATTAGAGCAATTCGTCCTAGGGAGTCTATGTGTCGTTGTCTAGTAGAGTCTTGTTTATGTATGCATTGTGCAGTATACTTATAAATAGAAGGTTATAGGTCATTTAGGATTGTTACTCTTTTTCTGGATTGAAATCATGCGAGAATTCAGATGTCGTAGGAGTCAGGTCTAGGCTCACATTTGTTGACTTGTATAGGTATGCTTGTAATTATTTGAATCATAGTCGGCCAATGGCTAGACATGGCTGCAGGTAAGATTCTTATTTTGACTATGCTTATAGTCGTATCACGCCTTGGCATGATGCAAAGTTTCATTTGTTGGAGTCATTTGTGGTAGATGTGTCTTCTAAGGCTATATTGTGTTGTGATATTTTTTGGGTTAAAATCGTGCGTATTGTCCAACATTCGTGGAAGAATGTTTCTAGGAGGGAAGGATGTAGCACCCCGGATAATTTAAGAGATAAATTCGTACTTTTGAGATAGGACTAAGAACACTTAATATGCTAAAAAGAATGTGTTTTGAGGTATTTGAGTCACTCTATGGTCGTATATAAGATTGGACATCAATCAAGTTGTAGAATGAAATTCGGCAAAAGTTATCGCAAATTTTTATTCTTGAGATTTCCTAAAATTTAGGTCAAATGTGTCGAAGTTTTTCTATAAATCTATAAGGAACTAAGGGGTGTATGACCTATCAAATTAAAGGTTTATGAGTTTAGTTTCCAGCATATTAAACCATTTGTCAATCCGACTTCAAAGTAGAGAGATATTCTTGTTTTCCCGAGAATATGCAAGCAGGCACATCAAAATGGTCTAAGGCTATGGAGGACTATAAAAAGCCCCTTGGTTAGTTGGTTTCTTTATTTTCTCATTTTCCAGAACTTCTCACGTCCAGATCCTTTCTCAAGCTTCCCTCTTCATGTCCCATTGATTTTGAGAAGGGAAATCATGTTCCAATATAATTTTGATGTCAGGAAGTGGGGAATCACGTGTAGCTTATGTTTTTGTGTCTTTTTTAGGCTTTTGATGGTTGTTTCATGGTTAAGCTACTGTTAATACTTCTTCCTTTGGTTTTCCTTAGTTGTTGAGGTTAGTGATAGGTTTGTTAATATCGTTAGGTTGTTGTCTCGGAGTTTCTACCGTCGAATTCATATGAAACTTATCGGTTAAGCTTTGTTTGCCTTTTTCCTTTGTTAAGTTTATTAGCTAAGCTCTTAGAAGCAAATTGGGTTGTTCTTAGGCAGTGTCTTGATGCTTATAAGGGTTGAGTTTTTTCTTGGTTCAGGTTCTCCAAAAATTCATGGTATGTTAGGCTTGTCCCTCCCTTTAGCGGCATGAACTCCATAGTCGTTATCGTTGGTATTGACATGTGTGTTGGATTTTTGTGAAGCTTTGTGTTATATAGCTTTTTTACTCTTGCTCTACTTATATGATTATAAGTAGGGGTATAAAGTGATGGTTTGGTTGGTGGCTCAGTCTTGTGTGTCGAGGGGCGTAGTCAAGGCAATTTTTAGACTTATGTCGAAGGTCGTGCATGAGGTTTGTTGTTCTTATGGAAAGTTATGGGCTTCCTATGTGAATAGAGTTAGGTGAAGATATTGGAAGATTAATAATGGTTTAGAATGGTTATGACAATCTTTTGTATATTAGAGTCGGCAGTCGAGTCAGCCGTGTCAATGGCACGTTGATAGTTGTGGTGACGCTTGGGTGTCTTGTCCATGTCTCTTGTTGTTAGTGGTGAGTATAGTGGCTTGTCAGATGCTTGTAAATATTGGAGATATACTAGTTAGGTTGGTGATCCTTATCTCGGTTAGTGTCTATCGATGGACGGCTATAGATGCGAGAATAGTACTACTTTGTGATAGTCGGTTTGTGGGATTCGAGAGATGGTTTTTGGCTATTTGAACATATATCGTTATTATTATTGATTGTGAATGTTGTAATTGTGTGATCTTTTATGTGTGTATTGAGGCCCTTGAAATCTGTGGATACCCAACGTTGTGACTAGGTCAGGTCGCGGGGTTGAGTCAAAAGGGTAGAACAATTGTCCTATGATGCAGTTGAGTTTTCCTCCCATAGGGTCGTTTTCAGGCATGCAAGACGTATGGGTAGTTACATGCCTCCATAGAACCGTATATGTTTGTTCTAAACCTTCTTGGGATTGTGATTGGTTCTCCCAAATAGATGGAGCTCTACTAACTGTGTTTAGTCGAGAGAGGGTCTGATAGTCCTTGATTGATGATGTTGATTGACTGGAGTTTATTTTTTATTTTCTTGGAATTATATTGTTATTTTTGCTTGTGTTATCTGTTATCTAATAGAAGTGGATGCTAGACGTTGGCTCGTGTTAGCTAAGGCCTTTGAGAGGTCTAGAGGTGATGGCAGATGAGCTCTGTCAGCTAGGTTCTTTTTGTTGTTTTTTACTTGCATTGGAGTTGCTAGGCATATGGGGACTAGGTTGGTTCTATTTGTTTATTTGCTTGTACTTTTTAGGCTTATGGGGGCCAGCTAGGTTCTATGTGTTTACTTAAGTTGAGGTTCTCCTCCTGCGATACTTGATGTGTCTATTGATCTCTAATCTAATTCTCGTATTTATTTCTGTCTTTCATGCTCAGTACATTGTTGTACTGACGCCCTAGTCAGGGAACTGCATTTGTGCCTGCTGGTGCTGGTGGGATAGTTGATCAAGTTCTTGTGACTAAGTGGAGTTCCAGCTGAGTCAGTATGGCTCCCAGGTCTTCTGGAGTTGCCAAATGTTTGTATTATGGGTAGTTCGGGGCCCTATCCTAGAAAGTTGGCTATTGTTGTATTCATGGAAAGTCATAGAAGTTTGTTGTTGTCACAGTATTGTTGTAGGCCAGGTGGGCCATATTCTATAGTTTTTTTCCATTATGTGGCCTTGACGGCCTATTCTATATCTATTGGTTGGTCTGTGAGCCTTCTTTTGTTTTATTCTGTTGTTTATTCTTATTTTATGGTTATTGTGTTGCCGAACCTTATTGGTTCTTGCATTTGATTCATATTTAGGCTTCGCATATGCTCATATCATGGGTGGCACTGGGTGCCAGTCACGCCTCCCTGAGCTGGGGTGTGACATATATTGTTTACTGAGTATGAAACACTCAAGATGAAGGGAAATAAGTCATTGCAAGAAATGATCACTAGATTCACATCTTTGGTCAATTAATTGTCTTCCCTGGAAAAAGTTTTTACCACTGAGGAGCGGGTTGATAAAGTTCTAAGAATTCTCCCAAAAGCTAAATAGGATGTGAAGGTCACTGCTATAAGAGAGGCAAATGATATCTTTACCATGATGCTTGATGAATAGGTAGGAAATTTGAAAACTTATAAAATAAAATGGATGACTCAAAAAAAGAAAGAAGTGGTTAGGGAAAAGTCATTAGCACTAAAGGCATCCAATAGTGATGAATCTGATTTTGATGACAAACAAGTGGCTTTTCTAGCAAAGCAATTCAAGAAGTTTCTCAAAAAAGAAAAGGGGTACGACAGGAAAGGAACAGGTAGCATGAAAGTGTCCAACGACAAATTCCAAGTAGGTTGTTACAAGTGCTACCAAACTGATCACATGATCAAGAACTGTCCACTTTGAAAAATTGAATGAAAGAAATGAAGGGCTGAAAAAGAAAGGGCTGAAAAGGAAATGACGGAGAAAGCAAAGAAAAAGTAAAAGAGAAATTATCCTATGATGACTGCATGGGGATCAGAATATGATGAGTCTAATAATGAAGAGATAGATGAGGCTACTTTCATGGCTATAGGAGACTCTGAACTGGATGAAGAAGGAAAAAATTCTGAGGTAAATACTCCTGACTTAAATTTGCATCTTCTCTATAAAAGACACTCTGTTCTACGATGAATTCCATGCTTGATCATCTTCAAGAGATAACCTCCGATGGGGACCAACTGTTTAGCACTCTTGCAAGTTTAAAATTTGAATATATTGATCTTAAAAATTGCAAGAATTTCACTGATGAAGAGAATAGTACCCTAAAGGAACAGGTTAATCAACTAATCTGACCTTAATGTCTGAAAATTTGAAGGAGTCTTTCACACAAAAGCAAGAGATGAGTAAAAATCAAAAAGTGATTAAGTCAGAACTTAAGGATTGCAAAATTGATTTCTCTTGTGAGAAAGAAAAAATTCTTTAAAAATGAGTGTAGAAGTGTCTAGGTAGAACTGGTTGTTGAGAGAGCAAGCAGATGGACAAAGTCATCAAGAATCATAAATAACTTAAGTGGAAGGGTTAATAATGAGCAGGTATAGGGTTTTATAAAGATACTAATTTCACTGAAGATATCTGCTACTTTTGTGGAAAACTTGGACACCCCAATATTAAATGTCTAGTAGTTGCTTGCTATAGAAACAGAAGTACAATACTGGCAAAAAAAATAGCTCTTAACCTGTTCACAGGAACAAATCTAACAACTTGTTGCCAAGATGGGCAAAAAGAAATTTAATTCATCATTTTGATCACAAGAAATGACCCAAGCTTGTCTTGGTTCCTAAAACTAACATTTAAACTATTTTTCAGGTAAAAGTGAAAGGAAGCAAGTATATGGACAGTGCTTTCTCAAGGCATATGATTGGAGACAAACAGGAGTTCCTTTCACTCTCCCCACTCAAAGGGGGAATATGTCCTTTGGAGATGGTAAAAAGGGTACAGTCACTAGAATTGGAAAAATTAGAAAATCAAAATCAAAGGCATTTGAAGAAGTGTATAATGTAGATAGATTGAAACACAATCTGATGAGCATATCTCAGTTGTATGACAAAGGTTATAAGCTAACCTTCACATTTGTAGGTTGCAGGGTCAAAAAGTTAGATAGAAAGGAAATTGTCTTAATTGCCAATAGATATAAAAATGTGTAAAAGGTTGACATCATGGGAATGCCTTGTACAAATCTGACATGTCTCAGCGCAATTGATTGTGATCCCTTACTATGGTACAAAAGACTTGGACATGCTAGTTTAAAATAGTTGAATAAATTTTCTTCAAAGGACATGGTTATAGGCTTGCCTAAAACTAAATTCAAAGATGACAAAGTATATAGTGCCTATGTAAGGGGGAATCAAGTAATATCTTCTTTCAAGTCAAAAAATCAATTAAGTATAAACAGGTGTCTTGACCTGGTCCATATGGTTCTTTATGGAATAATGAGGATAAGAAGCAGAGGAGCCAAAAGGTATGCCTTTGTTATAATTGATGGTTATTCTAGGTTCACTTGGACCTTGTTTTTAGCTTCTAAAGAAGATGCCTTTTATATCTTTTCTATAACTTTCAAGAAAATGGAAAAGAAGCTAGGCACATCCTTGATTTTCATCAGAACTGACCATGGAATAGAAATTTAAAATGCTAAATTCTTAGATTCTGTTCATCAAATGGAATAGATAATAATTACTCTACTCTAAGAACACCACCGCAAAATAGAGTAGTAGAAAGAAAATATAAGACTTTGGAAGATATGGCTAGAACAATGATGATTGCAGGAAATCTTGCAAAAAAGACTTTGGGCTGAGGCATAAGTACTACTTGTTACATTGTGAATAGAAGCATGACCAGACCTTTGTTACAGAAGACTCCCTATGAATTAGTCAGGGATAGAAAACCTAATATTGCTCATCTTAGAATCGTTGGTTTGCAAATTGTCACGACCAGAACATAAGCTCGGATCGAGAAATGGAACAAAGAACCCAGAGAGACTCCAAGTCGATCCATGATATTAACATGACATCTAAAGCTCAACATAATAATGCGGAAGTCTAACATATAAAATAGTGGAAGTCTAAAAATCTGATAACATCGAACATCTAAATACATAACAGTTATCTAAAACTGAAAACATACTATGTCTGATACGCCTCTATATACTGACGAGTTGATGGGATAAGACCCCAACTAACTCACTAAAGACTGAAACTGAAAATACTGAATACAAGATGAAAAAGGGTCCTCGAAGGATGAGGACTCACCAACTCTAGCTAAGAGATGCTAACTTTAAGGATCTGGCTAATGGAGGGACCGAACCTGAATATTTGAGCCTGTATCATGAAATGATACAGAATAGAGTATGTGGTCAGTACGTGAAATATACCGAGTATGCATGGTAAGTAAAATCGCTAAGTAAGTAAAACTAAAATCTTGCATATCATAAAACATGTTCAATATAAGATTCTGAGATTAAGAAATGCATGCTATTATTTGAAAATATGATTTAAACATAACTGAATCGAATGACCGAAAGCTGAAACTGATTATTTATAAGTAAAATTCAACATTGGGTCAAACCTGCTAAAAACATAATATCATGACTGATGAACATGCATAACTGAAATCATGAGGAATAATGGGAGATTCATCAAATAATCGACATTGCCACGATAGAGATTACGTGGTCCCCACTATCACACTCAAGTGGGCAGAGCCATACAAAGGCTTGCTAGGGATAAGGACCCTATCATAATATCAATATCAAGCTGAAGGCCCCTTGGGGGCAGGAAAAATATAATACCCCAGAAGTGCCCAAGTCTAGACTTGGAATTTTAAAAAAAATGAAAAGTAGCAGAAATCTGGAAAACATCTCAGAACGGGTCATGGTACGGGCCGTGGGTGCCACTAACGACCCATAGGATACGTCCATGGTGAGGTACTACAAGTTCAGAGTTGGAGTAATGGGTCAAGGAATGACCCGTGGTTTGATGTAATGAGTTGTTGGTTGTGGTCGTGGTGAGACTAGTCGTTGGTCAAGGGGGAAGCAACGAGTCATGGAATGACCCATTACAGGTAACAACAGGCCATGGTCAGCAGTCATGAAAAGGGTTCCCAGGTTAAGGCAGTGATGACGACGACTAGAAGAAATGAGTCGTTGGAGCTAGCAACAACCCGTCCTGTCCGGTCGTGACGAGGCATCAGAGGCTTGAACTCAGGAAGTAGCAAGGAGTGGTAACGACATATCGTAGGAGCCAACAATGGATTGTTCTGTCGTTCATTGTCAATGGCAGTTCATTTTTCCAGAAAATTCATCAAGGGTATTTTCGTCATTCCTAAGCCTTGGGTCCTAAACTATGTGGTTTTAGGCTCAAAATGAAGTGTTTTATGAAGGGTAAATCCATCATATGCTCATTCACATCCATGCATGAAAATTGAAGGCTTAGGAGGTGATCAAGTGTAGGTTTTTCTTCAAGTTTTCTCCAAATCTTCATTGGGCATTCAAAAAAGTGGTAGAATCAGATCCTATCAGGTACGTAGGGCTATAAATGGGTGAATCTGTTCGCATCCATGCCCAATATCTCTCTCAATCATGAAAATTCATATGTTGGTCCTATGGGATTTTAACACAATGCATGAAATTCCTATTTTTCTACATGGGTATGATCTAAATATGTATCTACTATTGAATTATGATTCATGGGAAAGTTTTATGTTGTTTTCAATAAAAATCATGTTTCAAGCTTTATAAATTAAAATGCCCAATTATGATAAGTTCATGAAAGTGAGATTATGATGAACGTTCAAGTATGATGAGATATTATTGATGAAAAGCATGTTTTCAAGTTACCCATGTCTATGATCATATTTTCAAGCGATTTATGTATTTTTCAAGCATGTTAAAGTATCGGGCAATGCCCATATGTTCAAGTATGATTTATGATTTTACAAATAAGCTTACCACATGGTTTTGGAGCAAAGACTCCCACTTATATTTAGCTTGTGGTATGGACAAAGAGCTCCTTATATATATGATTTCAAATTTGAAATGTATTTAATTATTGAGCTTCATCAATAGACGATGGTAAGATTCATTGAAAAACGATGGAGAGCATATGCATGTTTTTGGGAGTAGTGTCTAGCACCAAGCAGGCTAAGGGTCGATCACCCTATGCCTAAGAACTATGTACCAACGTAGGTTTATACATATCTTATATATACTTTGGAACCTCCCTTGTGAGCTATCTCCTACCCCGATTGCGCCACGAGCTTGATATTTATATCATGGTACCGTCCTTATATCTAGTATGGCTTTGGACAGCTCTACCCACTTGAGTGTGATAGTTGGGACCACGTAAGCTCGATCGTGGTATGTCGGTTACATGACGAGTCTCCCATTGTTCCTCATGATTTCAATTATGCATGTTTATCACTCATGATATATATATATATATATATATGTTCTAAAGCAAGTTTGACCCAATGTTCAGTTTTACTTATGATCATTAGATTTCAGTTTTGGGTCAATCTATTCAGTTATGATGTTATGTTATGTTCAGATCATGATTTCATAAAATAACATGCAAGCCCTACTCTCAAATTCTTATATTATTTATGTTTTTATATCATTCATGTTTTAAAATATTTTACTTAATTGAGCGGTTTTACTTACCTTACATACTCGGTACATTCCACATACTGACCGCATACTCTACGTTGTGTCATTTTATGATACAAGTTCCGATCTACGGACTCAGCCCCTTCATTAGCCAGTTACAAAGTTAGCATTCAGCTTAGTGGTGAGTCCTCATCTCTCAAGGACTATTTCCTTTCATACATTGGTGTTCTTTCAGTTTTCAAACTTCTCGGGCTAGTTGGGGGTGTTGTCCCATCAACCCATCAGTTATGTAGAGGTTTTCAGACTGTATGTAGTAATTTGCTCTATTACACCCCATAAGTTCCTAATGTTTAGTTGTCCTATTTGTACGTTAGTCAAGGGTTTTAGAGTTCGGTGTGTACGAGAAAGTTCCTGGGAAAAGGTCGAACGAGCGCGGAATCGGAGAAGCGAGGGAGAAGGTCGGAGCAGGCTGCAACCGGGGCAGCATGCCACAGACCCCCTCCCTCTGCATTGGGTGTCGTGGCATGCCCGTAAACTAGCATGACAAGGTAAGTTCCATGGACCCCCTATCCACCGCCCAAGTGTATATATATAGTCCCTTTAGTTGTTGAATCATTTTCCAACTCCTATTCGGCCAGATAGCAAAAGGTACGAGGTTTTCATATAATTTTCCTCCGTTTACACTCGAAACGCCATCCAAATTCAAATTAACTTCAGGTATTAAATCCTAAGTCTACAGGGAGCATTACTACAGAGTTAGTTTCTCGAAATTCACCTGGAAAATTGTAGCCCCGTTGAGCTAAGGTTGTCGGAATTGCTCCAAACTGATTTCTGTATGATCATAGGCTTCAAGTAAGAATTTCTCCCTTCTAAAGTCTAGGGAAATTATACTTTTTCAGCCATATTTTGTTAAGCTGAAGTATTGTTAATATTAGTATTAAAAGTTATCATTTTTGGCCGAATTTAGTACTAAAACTAGTCTCATTCTCCCAATAATACAATTACAGTTGGAAAGAGCTATTGAATATGAATTGAAACTCACCAGTTAATTACAAATCGACAATCTAGGTATGTTAAGGCATATTCGTTCGGCAAGTTAGTGCTTTAGTATCATACCTCAGTTTGAATCCCAGTAAGAGAGCCAGAAGTATATCTATTATGATTAGATGTTGTTATTAACTGAGACCAGTATTCTATGTTTAGTTGGGATTGACTTTTTCCTGTATAGCCTTCCATGACCAACCCCAGGGTTACTAGTTGTGTCGACGCTCGCCAGGGGCGAGATGATGTAGCTCCAAGGAGCGGTATTCCATCCGCGAGGGATGAAGATGGGGTCCAAGGGCCTCATACAGTCAATTCCATGGCTGGACTATTATATGTCATATACGCACCACACCCCCGTCGAGCCTGGTGCCTAGGGTGTAGATATCAGGAGTCCACTGGACTCAGATACAGTTATAGTTCAGGGGCCGAGCGGGCTCAGTTGAAGACCTAGGGACTGGTAGGGAAACTATAGTTACTAGTTGACTCAGTGTGACCTTGTAGGGGTATATAGCTTGGATTGTACTCGCCAGGGCTTATGGGGGCCTTGGGTAGGTTATTCTGTGTTGGTTGTACCTTCCGAATTATGGAGGCTAGGTAAGGTTCTTGTTTGCATTAGTTACTGATAGATTAGACAATAGGAAGTTCAGCTATTTAGGTAGTAACTCTATCCCTTTCCTTCAGTTACTTCTAGTTTTATTTTAGTTCATTCAGTTATTTATAGTCACTGCCTTACATATTCGGTACATATTGTACTGACGCCCTTCTTGGGCATTGCATTACTTGCCTGCAGGTGCCAATAGATGTGGACCAGGATCTTCTTAGCTTTTTGTCAGAGTTACCAGAGCGGTCCGCTCCATTCCTCCTTAGCTAATAGCTAGAAGGTCTAATCTTTTTGCTTGTACAGTTTATGGGTAGGTCAGGGCCCTGTCTCGACCACTATATCACTCCTAGAGGCTTGCAGATTGTTTCAGATTTCCTGTGGTTAGTTGTTGATGGCCGTGTGGGGCCTTTTTTAGCTATTAGATAGAGGCCTTGTCAGCCATAACTTAGTTTAGTACTGGATTTACTTTACAGTCATAACTAGACATCATGATAGTCTTGCCGGCCCACATAGGATTCCCCGTTATTACCTATTTTTGGTTAGTTATTTTATTTTACAGGTGGCTATAAGGCCTTGTATGTCAGGGACTGTGTTTACAACTGAGATATAGCCCGTTGTTTTCTTGATTTGGGGATTGGTATTAGTTATGCACAAAAGGTGCGCAAGCTCAGTCAGACCAGTTCAGACCCTAGTAGGGCACCAGGTTCCTGTTATGCCTCCCAAGGTGGGCGTGACAAACTTGGTATCAGAGCAGGTCGTATCCCAGGGAGTTTGCAAGCCATGCTAAGTATAATCTTTTCTATGGATGTGTTTTTCACCACATACTATAGACAGGAGGCTGCGAGACATGTTAGGGTGGTTATTCTTCTTTCTCTTTCAGTCGTGCTATAGAGCTGTGTTGTATAGGATTGAGTCTCTAAGCTTACTGTAATCTGTTTTCCTACAGAGAAATGGCAGACACTCTACAAACTACAACTGGAAGGAAGTTAGACGTTGCAGCAGGAGAAGGCACTAGCAGGGTGCCTCAGTCAGAGTCAGCCCGAACTGAGGGCGATAGGGAGACTCCCTCTCGGTCTTCCTAGCACTCTCACACCAGGAGCCATCCAGGGCGAAAAATGTGTCGACACCACCTCCAGCAGTTTCTATATCGATTCCATCAGATCAAAAGGTCAGGAGTGTTGTTTTTATGATAGCCCAGATGATGGTTGCATAGTATCAGCCAGTAGCACCCGTGGTTGTAGAGTCTTCAGGAGGGCCTGGTAGTTTGAGGGTCCTAGAGTTTCTCCCACTGAGGTCCCCGCAGTTCACAGGGACGGACCGAGATGAGGACCCTCAAGACTTTTTGGACCAATTGCAGTGGATCTTCAGAGTAATGCATGCCACACCTGCTGAATCAGTTGAGTTAGCGGTATGCCGACTACGGGACATAGCAGTATTATGGTACGAGAGTTGGGAGAGGTCCCGAGGTAGAGATGTTCTCCCTTCGATTTGGTTCATCTTTTTAGAGGCTTTCCTGGACCACTATTTTTCGCAAGAAATCCAGAAGGCCCGGGTAGATCAGTTTCTGCATCTAGAATAGGGCTCGATGAGTGTTTGGGAGTATGCTATGAGATTTGACTCCTTGGTCCGATATGCACCCGCTTTTGTAGATACCATGCTAGATAGGGTGCATCGGTTTATTATGGGACTGCTTCCAGAGTATGTAGAGAATTTTATCACAGCTACTCTATGGGAGGACATGGACATTACCCGTGTTCAGGCATTTTCCCAGAATATTGAGGGAATCAGACAGCGGCAGTGGGAGATAGAGAGGGAGAATCAGGAGCAGCGCCATAGGGCTAGACCGAGTGACACTCAGGCGGAGTTTTAGGGCGGACCCAGGCCATAACTATCAGGCAGACCACCCATACCTCCACCTCCACAGCAGCAGCAGGGAGGTAGACAAGGCCATCAGGGGCAGCTAGGACCCGGTGAGAGTTCACGGACATCGAGTTCGCAGCAATAGAAGGGGTAAGAGCAAAGTAGATCTACAATGCCACTTTGCTCAATATGTAGTCGACGTCATTCTGGGGCATACAGGTATGGTTCTTCGGCGTGTTACACATGTGGACAAGAGGGTCACCTGATGAGAGACTGTCCCCCAGGGGTCAGAGTGATCGGGACCAGCATGATAGATCTTCAGTAGGGTCACGTGCCCCAACATCCCCAGCAGGGCGTAGGCCCTCAGCTCCAGCCCACAGAGGCCGAGGTAGATCAGGGGCATCTAGTTTAGCCAACGTTCCAGATCGCACCTATGCTTTACCGAGGCGACAGGAGTCAGAGTCATCGTCGGATGTGGTGACAGGTATGTTGGACATTTTCTCTCATTCTTTTTATGTATTGATAGACCTAGGATCCACTTTGTGTTATGTTAAGCCATTAGTAGCCCGAAAATTCGGTATCACGCCCGAATTTTTTCAACAACCTTTTTTCAGTGTCTACACCCGTCGGTGACTCCATCATAGCCAAGAGGGTCTACCGAGGGTGCACGATAGAGGTTGTTGGTCGCCAAACTTTAGCAAATTTGGTGGAATTAGAAATGATTAACTTTGATGCAGTTATGGGTATGGATTGGCTAGCACCATGTTATGCCAATGTAGAATGTTAGACCAAGACTGGCTGATTCCACTTTCCAAGGGAGATAGTATGGGAGTGGAAAGGTAATGCAGCTATGCCAAAAGGTAGGTTTATTTCCTATCTTTGAGTGAGGAAGTTGATAGAGAAGGGTTGCATCTATCATATCGTTAGGGTTCAGGATGTCCAAGACGAATCCCCAATTCTTCAATATATTCCAGTAGTTAATGAATTTCCAGATGTATTCCTAGATGAACTTCCTGGTATTCCCCTAGAAAGGAAGATCGATTTTGCGATCAATATAGTACCAGGTACTCAACCTATATCCATCCCTCCATACCGAATGGCTCCTGCCGAGCTTAGAGAATTAAAGGAACAACTGAAAGATATGTTAGATAAGGGCTTCATCAGGCCGAGTACTTCACCGTGGGGTGCGCCAGTTTTGTTTGTGAGAAAGAAGAATGACTCCCTCCGCATGTGTATACACTACAGGCAGCTGAATAAAGTCACCATCAAAAACAAATACCCACTTCCCAGGATAGATGACTTGTTTGACCAGTTATAGGGGGCGAAGTATTTCTGAAAAATTGATTTAAGATCTGGGTACCATTAGGTCTGGATCCGAGAGAGAGACATTCGAAAAACCACTTTCAGGACCAGGTATGGCCATTTTGAATTCTTAGTCATGTCCTTCGGGTTGACGAATACTCTAACAGTGTTCATGGATCTAATGAATGTCATCTTCAGACCGTATCTGGACTTGTTTGTGACAGTTTTTATCGATGATATTTTGGTGTATTCCTGTTTAGAAGCAGAACATCGGGATCATCTGCAAATAGTGCTTCAGATTCTTAGGGATTGTCAATTGTACGCAAAATTTTCTAAATGTGAGTTTTGGCTGAATTCTGTAGCCTTTTTGGGACTTGTTGGGTTAGAGATGGGTATTCAGGTGGATTCATAAAATATCGAGGCAGTAAAGACATGGCCTAGACCCACAACTCCAATTGAGGTACGTAGTTTCCTAGGGTTAGCCGAGTATTACCGAAGATTTGTAGAGGGGTTTTCTACCTTATCAGTACCTTTGACTAAGTTAACTCAAAAAGTAGCTAAATTCCACTGGACTGAGGCATGTGAATAGAGTTTCCAAGAACTGAAAAACAAATTGACATTTGCACCAGTACTAGCATTGCTAGAAGGATCAAAAGGTTATGCAGTGTATTGTGATGCTTCAGGTGTTGGGTAAGGATGTGTCCTGATGCAGCATGGTAAGGTGATTGCTTATGCTTTAAGGCAGTTGAGAAAACATGAAAAGAACTACCCTACCCATGATTTGGAATTAGCTGCATTAGTTCATGCCTTAAAGATCTGGAGACACTACCTGTATGGAGTGCATGTAGATACTTTTACGGATCATAAGAGTTTGTTGAAGGACTACGACGTGAATATTTTATATCACCCAGGGAAGGCCAAGATTGTAGCAGATGCCCTCAGTCGTAGATCTATGGGGATTTTAGCAAATTTGAGGCCCGAACAGCGAGAACTGGCTCGAGAGTTGCACCAGTTAGCCAGCTTACTCGTCCGAATAATAGACTCGGGGGACAATGGGGCTATAATTCAGAATACAGTAGTATCGTCCCCGGTTGCAGAGGTAAAAGAATAGTAGTATGAAGATCCTCATTTAGCACAACTCAGAGATAAGGTACAACAGGGGGAAGTTCCAACCTTCGAGGTAACTGAGGATGGGATTTTGAGATGTAGAGATCGCCTCTATGTTCCAGATGTGGCAGGACTTCGCCAGCAGATCATGGTTAAGTTACATTATTCCCGTTATTCTCTTCACCCAGGTTCAGCAAAGATGTATCATGACATAAAAGAGATTTACTGGTGGCCAGAAATAAAGAAGGAGGTAGCAGAATTTGTAGCACAATGCCCTAACTGCCAGCAGGTAAAGGCCAAACACCAAAAGCCCCGCGTCTTGACACAAGAGATAGCAGTGCCTATGTGGAAATGGGAAGCAATCAATATGGATTTTGTGATCGGATTACCCCGTACCAGACGTCGATTTTATTCCATATGGGTGATTGTTGACAGATTGACGAAGTAAGCTCATTTTCTGCCAGTCAAGGCTACCTTCTCAACTGAGGACTATGCTGAATTATATATCAGAGAGATAGTTCAATTGCATGGTGCTCCAGTATCAATTATTTCTGACAAAGGAGCACAATTCACAGCTAGGTTCTGGCAGTCTTTCCTGAGAGGCTTGGGAACATAAGTTAATCTGAGTATGGCATTTCATCCTCAGAAAGATAGATAGGCAAAACGTACAATCCAAATGCTCGAGGATATGTTACGGGTGTGCGTGCTAGACTTTGGGGGCAGCTGGGATGAACATTTACCCCTTATTTAATTTGCTTACAATAACATTTACCATTCGACAATTCAGATGGCGCCGTACGAAGCCTTATATGGACGGAAGTGCAGGTCCCCAGTTGGTTGGTTTGAGGTTGGAGAATCAGAGTTAATTGGGCCAGACATAATCCACCAATCAGAAGAGAAAGTAAAGCTTATCAGAGAGCTCCTGCTGACATCTCAGAGCCGTCAGAAATCTTACACTGACGTACGGCGTAGAAATGTGGAATTCGATATAGGCGACTGGGTATTTCTAAAAGTTTTTCCAATGAAAGGCGTGATGAGGTTTGGTAAAAAGGGAAAGCTTACCCGAGGTTTATTGGGTCGTATTGAATCCTTCGGAGAATAGGCCAGGTGGCATATGAGCTAGATTTACCTTCAGAATTGGAATCTATTCATCCGGTCTTTCATGTGTCAGTGTTAAGAAAGTGCATAGGGGATCCATCCCAAGTTGTGCCAGTTGAAGACATCCAGGTTACTAAGGAGTTAGCTTATGAAGAAGTTTCAGTGGCCATATTATATCGGCAGGTTCACAGGTTAAGAACTAAACATGTCACCTTCGTTAAGGTACTGTGGAAAAACAAGAATAGAGAATAAATGACCTGGGAAGCCGAGGACGACATGAGATCTAGATATTCTCATTTGTTCCAGACTTAATTCATATTATACAGTTAAGGTAAAGTTGGTGGTGCAGTTATTGTTTTATAAGTTATGCTATATGTAATGCTCAATTGTTTATTATCTTACTGTGAAAGAGTTGTTATAGTGTTTTGTGAAATGCCTTATTGGAATTTTCTGCATTTCAGGGTTTTCATATAGTCCATATTACAGGGGAGACTCTACCAAAAATTTTCCAGAATAATAGTTGAAAGAGTTAAATTCCTGTAAGTTACATTCGAGGACGAATGTTCCTAAAGGGGGAGGATGTTACATCCCGTAAGTTCCTAATATTTAGTTAGCCTATTCGTATGTTAGTCAAGGGTTTTAGAGTTCGGTGTGTATGAGAAAGAGCCCAGGAAAAGGTCGAACGAGCGTGGAATTGGAGAAGCGAGGGACAAAGCCGGAGCAGGCCGCAACAGAGGCAGCGTGCCACAGACCCCCTCTCTCCATATTGGGTGTCGTGGCATGCCTGTAAACTGGCGCGACAGGGTCCGTGCCACAGACCCCCTGTCCACCGCCCAAGTATATATACATAGTCCCTTTAGTTGTTGAATCATTTTCCAACTCCTATTCGGCCAGATAGAGAAAGGTATGGGGTTTTCATATAATTTTCATTCATTTACGCTGCCAAACGCCGTCTAAATTCAAATTAACTTTAGGTATTGAATCCTAAGTCTACAGGGAGCATTACTACGGAGTTAGTTTCTCGAAATTCGTCCGGCAAATCATAACCTCGCCGAGCCAAGTTTGTCGGAATTACTCCAAGCTGATTTATATACGATCATAGGCTTCAGGTAAGCATTTCTCCCTTATGAAGTATCGAGAAATTATCCGTTTTTGGACATATTTTGCTAAGATGAAGTATAGTTAATATTAGTATTAAAAGTTATCATTTTTGTCGAATTTAGTACTAAAACTAGTCTCATTCTCCCAGTAATACGATTACAGTTGGAAAGAGTTATTGAATACGAATAGAAACTCTTCAGTTAATCATAAATTGGCAATCCATGTATGTTAAGGAAAATTTGTTCGGCAAGTTAGTGCTTTAGTACTATACCTCAGTTTAAATCCCAGTAAGAGAGCCAGAAGTATATCCATTATGATTAGATGTTGTTATTAGTTGAGACCAGTATTCTATGTTTAGTTGGGATTGACTTTGCCCTTAATAGCCTTCCATTACCAACCCCAGGGTTACTTGTTGTGTCGACGCCCGCCAAGGGCGAGCTGATGTCGCTCCAAGGAGCGGTGTGCCATCCGCAAGGGATGAACATGGGGTCCAAGGGCCTCATACAGTCCATTCCATGGCTGTACTATTATATGTCGTATCAGCACCTTCTTTCACCTGGAGCAATAATTCATTCAACACGTAACACAAGAATTACAAACACATAGACCATCGCAAATGAATGATTAACTCATTAATCCACATGAACGCATGAACCATCCCAATATCTACACCGATGACCATACTCTAGTCACCTTATTTGGGGGCATATCTTAGAAGTAGCTTTTAAGACTTTCCACCTAATACAGAAGTCCAACGGTCTAGACTCGAGATTATTCGTACCCACGTGATTGCATAATGTAATAGCTCTATCTCTTCCTTCTTATCTTTTCCCAATTACTTATCTCTCTTACTAACTACTGACTATAATTTGACTAGTTGTAATTAGCATGATAACTTTTATTCTACTCATCAACGACACATCAAGCATATACACATATACGAATTGCTAATCAAAGTCTAACACACAAGTAAGCCATAGCCTACCTGATCGCCAAGCTGCCACCAAGAAAACCATGAGCTGCGCACTTTCCTCGAGTTATGAGTTCTTGCAGGGAATTATCGTAGTGGGTGGCGAAGTCCTTTCCTTCTCTAGCTTCCTTACTTTCTTTCGTTGTTAGAAATCCTAACTTTACTTTTGGACGTTTTTATTCACCAAACCTCATGGGAATAGGTTTTTAAATCCCAACCTAGATTGAATTATGGGTTCTAATCTGCATCGCCCACTGCAGCGAGGGGTCTTCCGCTGTAGCGGTCCTTTTACAGCGGAATTAGTCTGCTCCTGGGTCCACCTGATTTTTAACTTAGCCCCTCCTAAATTTATCAATCACATCATCACTTAATTTGAGGACATACCTAGACTCGCAAAAATTTTAAATCCTCCATGCTTATGCCGTCTAGGTGCTATAATGATTGGGGGGTCGTTACAAATTTTTATACAATATTTGAAACCTACCAATCAAATATTGTATAAAATTAATACATGAATAACTGTTATCCTATTTGAAAATCAAACAATATATAAAATTAATACTTGAATAGCCAAATCCATTTATGGACCATAAACTCAGTTGTGGTTCAGAAATAGAAAAATTCATATACTATATGGAGTGGTTTCTATTTCACGATAGGGTTTATGGCTGTAGATTACACTTATGGTTCATAAATCCCACTGTGGTTCAACAAAGAAGAATTTGGGCATTTTGTTTAAGGGAAGTAATTTGGCCTCCTCACTTGCGATATAAGATACGAAATGTAAACTTGTTTTATGGCCCGTGAGGACCCCAACTGATTGACTCCTGAAGTACGACCGTAAATGACAATTCACTGTCCGTAACTAAAATATATGGCTCATACATTGCACTTATAGTCCGTAAATCTCAAATATGGCCAAGTGCTTAAATCTTTCTAAACTTTCACAACATTGAGTGTGCACCCTCGTGATGCATTTCTTTGTGTTGCATCTATTGACATGTTTATATGACTTCCAACATGTCCTGGGTTAATCTAAATTGTGTTAGCAACTTAATGATAAACTTTGAGTTTATTGGATTATTTATTTTATCCTGTTTTATTATTGATTGGTGATTATTACTTTGGGCTCTGATTTTCTATTTGAGCAAGGGTGGGGGTTGGTATGGTAAGACCAACTCTCGGCATTATTTTGTATTGGGCCGGTTGATGATGTTGTTGAGTACACGTGTTTTTCTTAATCATACTTGCTTTTCTGCATCTTTTGTGCGCAAGATATGTCCTTGGTACGAGTGGTAGGTGATCTCCCTTCGAATTTGGAGCATATTGGAGTCTTTGGAGGTAGCTACTTGATTGTTCCACAACATCTAGACTTCTATATTTTTACTTTACATATGTCTTTATCTCTCAGACATTCTTGCAGCGTTTCAAAGCTTGTATAATTATTCTAGAAGCTTTGTACTCATGTCACTAGATTTTGGGGTTATAACTCATATTTTTGCGCACTCTTTGTTATATGGTTTTGTTGTTAGATAGTTTCTAACTTTCTATTTATTCGTATTTACTTCTACTTTCTTATTAATGGAATGGACTTACTAGAATTAATGATTCTTCTAGGGATTTGGATAAATGTCATCGCGGCTTAGAATTTTAAGTATGTTTTAATAAATTTAAAATATTATTTCAAACTCTTTAAAATTAGAAAATGTACCTCGATCTCATCTTTCCTCACTTTTCTAAATCCTAAAATTTATTTTTCTTAAAAAAAGGAAAAAAAAAGAACAAAAAAAAGAGGAAAAATAAACTGAATAGGTATTTTGCAAATTGAGTTTTAAAAGTGACATTTTCAAAAATCTTCTCGAGTAACTTCGAGACCGTCTTCTCTTTTTTATTTTTCTCCCAAAGCACGCACAGATCAGTGAATATCATTTCTCTCTCGCTCTCTCTCTATTTTCTCAATCAAGAGATGTCAGGGCCTGAATGCTGCGAGAACCCACCGACTTTGAGCTCAAGTAGTGGACATGGATCTGTGTTAGAATTTGGAGGCTTCAAGACTTACGTCTCTGGTCCTTCCACTTCCAAAAACGCCATCCTCTTCGTCTCCGACGTTTATGGTACCTCCCCTTTAATCTAGTAACTTATTATAGCAGCCGTCTTATTCCTGAACTATGCCGAGGGTTCGGTCTAAACCCAGTATATCAAAATAGAGAACCCATAAGCGTCTTGGGCAACATGGTTTTGCTCCATTTGCATTTTGATTTGTGTAAGATTAGTATTGTAGTTAGAGTTCACTATCAATTTATGAATGACGAAAAACACTCATGAAGTATCAGGATTGTTTGAGTTTCATACCCAAAATATCAAGGTGTGTGAGTTTTTTTATCTAAATTATCATCAAATATTTATATAAACACACCTACATTATCTGTTTACTTTTTTGCGTGATATTTCAAATGAAAAGATGGAGCAATTGATAGTTAGAGGTATGATTTTGATAAATATTTGGGAAAAAGTGAGCAATTGATAGTTAAGGTATGATATTGAGAATATTTGGTGATAGTTATAGGAAAAGTAAACAAAACTTGTATACTTTAGGTCCCTTCACTTTGACCCTTCACTCTTCCTTATTAGAATAGTTTGCTTTGAGTTTTTCAAAGTTCAAGCAAGTTGTATAGAAAATGCTTGTTATGGAACAATTAACTGTATATCTAGATTCTGATGGACCTCCTGATTTCCTCGTTCAATTTATTATGGTAGAAGGATTAACTTCTTCTTATTTGATTTTGTTAAAAATATTTTGGAAGACAATCTCATATGGTCTTAATTTCTTGCAGGTTATGAAGCACCAAATCTGAGGTACCCGCTGCTTCTCAAGTTCAGCCTATAAGTTGTCAAATACCTTCTAAATTACTCATATTTCCCTTTAAGTGAAAGGGTGAAGAATACACCTACGGTATCATAGTTTTTTGAGTTTCATACTCGAACTATCAGGTGCGTGAATTTCCTACTCGAACAATCACCAAATGTATCGAAATACACCTAAACTATCAGTTGGTCACTGTTGCTCACCTTTTCTACCTGATATTTCAGGTGGGAAAAGTGAGCAATTGATAGTTAAGTTGTATTTTGATAATTATTTGATGATAGTTCAGGTAGAAAAAGTAAACACCTGATAGTTCGAACGCGAAAGTCAAAAATCTAAATACTTTAAGTGTTTTTTTGACCCTTTACTCTTTTCCTTCTTATATATTTTTCTGTAACTATTCATTGCACCAAATTGATTGGTCCCACCAATGTAGAATTAGTAGGAGATGCTTCCCATGTATTGTACAATTGAGGGTTAAAAAAAGAAGAAGCTAAACGTGGGTCAATGGAGAGGATTTGCATAGCTTACCTTACTAGCTCGGGATTAAGGAATAGTTAATTGATTGATTGATTCATCTCAAACGTATACCTAGAATGTTTTTGCTTCTGTAGAACTTCTATTCTTACTTCTCACTTCTCAGAGTTGGAATTTTCTTTACAACCACAACTATTCCAGAAAATGAGTCTTATCTGCTAGCTGTTCAGTGATGTCTTATATTTGAATCTTATGGTTACATCAAGGGAAGAAGTCGGGGGCAACGTTCTTTTGGGTTTGTCCAGTAATTAAGCTGCAAGTATTTCCTAGTTTATCTTGAGCTGATCGCAAAATTCAACTGCTATGTAGGAAGCTTGCTGACAAAGTTGCAGCTGCAGGATACTATGTGGTGGTTCCTGATTTTCTTTATGGTGATCCTTATACTACAGAGAAGCCTTTATCAATCTGGATACAATCACATGGAACAGTATGTTCAGGATTTGTTGAAACTTATCTTTGTCTTTTTAGCAACGTAGCTATAGATTTGCCTCGCAAGAGACAAAGGAGGCGATGCCATCGGTATCTCATTTCTCAATTCTTTAAGCTGATTGTACTCGGGAATGTTCTGTGACATTTATAGCAGCAGACTTGCTACCACGCTACTCATATTTAGTTCTTCTTGTTAGGATAAAGGATTTGAAGATGCAAAACATGTTGTTGCAGCTCTCAAAGATAAAGGTATATCTTCAATTGGAGCTGCAGGGTTTTGCTGGGGTGGTAAGTTTTGAACTTAATGGTTTTAGGGTTGTCTAACCCTTGCCCATACTAGGATGTAAAGGGTCAGTATCCTTGTGGTTGTTTGTGATCCTGATCTCCAGTTTTCTTAACAGCAAAGGTGGTTACTGAGCTAGCTAAGTCTGACAACATTCAAGCTGCAGTGCTATTGCACCCATCATTAGTCAAGGTTGATGATATTAAAGGTATGGCTGTTATTAGAAAAATCATTTGTGATCAGATTTAGCTATTACTGCTGATTTTTATACTGATTTGTTGCATATGCACCCATTTCATTTTGTGTTCTCAATGGCACTTGAATCCTCGATTTATATGCATTTGTTGCAATATGTTATTAATGTGTGGGCCATTGAGATCCAGATGATGTTTGGTACTCTGAAAACTTCATATACCTGTTTTGTATTCGTTTACGCCTCAATTCCATTCTAATATGAATCTTGCTAATTGTTTTGTTAATATCCTTTGGTGCAATTGGTATTAAGTGTTGTTTGAATTCTGATGACTATCTTGAACTGCATCTCCATGAGATCCTTCCTTTTTTTTTTCTTTTCTTTTTTCTATTTTTTTTTTTATTTGTACCTTGTTTTCTCCTCACCAACTGATGATACATATTACTTGCAGAGGTGAGGGCACCAATAGCTATTTTAGCTGCTGAGATAGATAAAATCTCTCCTCCAGAGCTTATTAAGCAGTTTGAAGAGATTTTATCATCAAAACCTGAGGTACGTGAACATCAGAGTTGATTATTAGATTTTTCTCGTCATTCCAAAAAGATTGATGTTTGAAATACTACTGTCCTGTTTATTCAGGGGATATATAAGAGGCAACTAATTTGATTTATCTCTCATTGTGTGTTACAAGATTTTAGATTCATCCTTTCCTTTCGTTTGCTCTCTTGCCTTCTTTGAGTATAGGTGGACAAATTTGTCAAAATATTTCCTAGTGTTAAGCATGGGTGGACAGTGAGATACAATGTTGAAGACAAAGAGGCCGTGCGGCATGCTGAAGAAGCCCACCAGGACATGTTAGATTGGCTTACCAAGCATGTCAAGTGAGTGCAAAGATACCTGGCAGTTGCAATTTTCAGTTTAGAAGTCTCAAAATCTGCCATGAGAACAATTATGTGGCTAAATATTGATGAACTCCATATTGTACATTTGATGAGAAGTTAACTTGCTTTGATCATCTGAAACGTACTGCTTGGTCTCGTATTCGTTATGCCTGAGAATGGTTTGAGTAAGGTGTGGTTCTGCTTCTGATTGTCCAATGTATCTGGCTGTTTAAGTTTTTCTTGCATGTGCTATCTGATAACTTTAAGCTACACACACCTACAATAATATGATAACTGAATGTGATAGGAGGAGACGAGTTAGACCTAAAGTCAAGAAAGTTATTTTAGAAGACTTTTAATCACTTAGAAAACAATACGTACTTAGCTACGAACAGACTACAGTAAAGGTAAGGAATCCATGATACCAAGTTGTTGCTATAAAGCTTAGTTGTTCTAGTTACATTTGATTTGATATTTGTTAGAAACCTTTTAAGACTAGAGTCTAATCTAACTCAGGATAGGAGACATAGTTGATTATGTGATTTCTAGAGAGAAACTATATGAAATCTTAATTCAAGCAAGTTTTCTATCTGATTCAGTTAGTATCTAATATAAAGGCATTGCTTCAGGTATAGTCAGAAGGGAAGCGGACTTGGCAGTGTCCGAGGTCCCCGTTCCTCTATGTGACTCGACTATTCTTAGATGACTAGCAAACAACTATGATGACTTTGCAGTTTGCTTCATCAGTATTCCGTACACAGTCAGCATAGTGACTCTACTTTGGAGTGATGTTTGGCTCCATAAATGAGACATAGAATGTCCAGTTTAAATCTGTCCATGACCATGTACCATCACCAAGTTGTCGGACATGTACTTCCCAACTTACTGATTGGCCTTAAATTGATTCTTAAACTGGGTACATAACCTGTACAAAACATTCAGAAACTTGTGGATAAGTCAAATAAGCCAGGAACTTGGGTGGAGCTACCCTTGTCCAAGTGGAGTCAATTGACACTTGCGTGTTTGTCTTTTTTATATTTTAAAATTTTCTAATGAAAATCAAATCCTGACTCTGCCGCTGTGTCAGAACAAGTGAAAGTCATTTGTCATGACCATAGCTTAATGAATTTCAAGTAAGGCAAAGCATACAAGTGCAAGGATATTTCAGGTGCTAGTACCCCGTTACAAAACCAAAGTGCCGCATACGTTGTGTAAAAATTCTTTTATTATAGCGGGGATCTATAAAAATAATATTGAATAAGGTGTATTAGTAATGTTCGTATTAGTTATGCTGAGATTATTTCTTATGCATTGTTTGATTTAGTATGTTAAAAATAACATTTATTGCATAATTCTTTAAAAAAATTATTGGTTTATAAAAAGACCCTTCCACAAATAAGATAGAAAGGATGTGTATAAAGTTTTGAGGGACAATTATGTTTTTAACCATGTTAATTTTTGCATTAAAAATTATTGTATTACTATATCATGATTTTTCATGTATTAGTTATATATAGCATAATTGTTATGATCGAAATAATCAGGTGTCATGCAAAAGCTAACACAGCAAATCTCGAAAGACGCTAAATAAAGAGATAAACGAGAAATATATTAAAAGAGACAATAATTTAATATGGTTCAATCAATCGACTTACATCCTCAAGAGGAAAAGAGCAATCCACTATATAAAAGAGAATACAAAATATCGAGAGAAGTAACATTATAAAATTCACTCAAAATAAAAAGAGGTTTACACAAGAATTACACTACCACTTGTGTCTCACAATTTTTTCCCCTAAACAAAATTTTCAAAGCTCTTATGATTACATTGTGGATGCTATCAAGTTAGAAAGAATGAGCCTCAATTTATACAGCAACACCTTTTTCTACGGGAGAGATTAGGCAAATATGGATACTTGTGTTTTTCTTTTCTTTGAAAAACTCAATTACGATAAGAAAGTCAAGACAAACACCCAATAATAATATTGAATAGAATGTAATAACTAGTAAAATTGAAAAATACATCAAATAAAATATTATTAATACACAATATACATTATTTTTTCTAATACATCTTGCCAAACGACCTCTTATCGTATAAAAGTTAAAACTTATAGAACAATCCATAGTAGAGGCCCATATTTGTACAAAGATTAGTCAGGATTTTGTAATAACAAGGCATTTAATAGGGCAATTAATATGTTTATAGGTTTTAAGAGATACTCCTTTTATTTCATTTTAATTGTTAGAATAAAATTTACACACTTATTAAGAAAAAATTAATAGGAATGGTAATTTGACTAATATAACCCTATTATTTTTTTTGAAAATATACAATAATAATTATTTTTACATTTTAAAATGACTTTAAGTATTAAGAGTAGAATTAGACAGTTATCTCTTGAATTTTAAAATTAACAAATATTTTAAAATAACTATTTTTAATACACCTAATAATTAAAATGGAACAGAGAGAGTATATTCTGTGAATCTCCTCCCTTAATATTTAGCTATAAATAGGATGTTACTTTTTTGTTAGGAGGACATCTGAATTTCCTTCCGACACTTGCATAAGAAAAAGTTGTCAAACTTGCAAGTTCTTAACATTCAATATTACATCTTCCAGAGTCATTGCCGGCCAACTTTCCCGGAGCTCAGGCCAACTCAATTCTATGTTTCAATCCACATTGTTTAATTATTTATTTTACTGTTTATTTCTTACAAGTTAATTCATTATAATATTATTATTTAATTAAGAAAAAAGGATAAAAAATACTCCTAATCTGTGAGCAATGGCTCATAAATAACTTTCTTCCATCTTTTGGTCTAAAAATACCTTAAACATTTAGTTTTGGCTCAAGAATACCCCTCCACTTCCACCTTTTAGTCTAAAACTACTCTCAACCTTGAAAATTTAATATTTAAAGGTTTAAAATTTTATTTTAAAAAATTACAAAATTCAAAAATAATAAAAAAATTAAAAATCCATAATTTAAACATACAATCAAAAAACTTAAAATATCAAAATATTATTTTTATAATCTTGTATAAAATGGAGAAAGAGAGAAGTATTACTAACATTTAGGATAATGTATCAACTTTGTTTTACTTTTAATTAGTGAAAATGCACATATTTTGAGATTTTTAAATTTAAATAATTTTTAAATCTCCTTATGAGATTAAATGAGTGCAATAATTAAATATTATTTAAACATTAAATATTATTATAAGTATATAAGCTGTTATTCACTATAAAACCAATAAAAATGTTATAATAATAATAATAATAATAATAATAATAATAATAATAGATAATAATAATAATATTGAGAAATTAGATCATACATACACTATTAAAGATGAAAATGAAAGTAGCAAATAATTAAAAATAAATACTATGTTAGTTTGTGTACAAATAATAGCAAGAAGTTTTAGTAATAAATAAATTAGGAAAGGGCCAAAAATATCATTAACCTATTTCTAGCTAAGTATTTAATATTAAAACAAAGTATCAAAATTTAAAATAGAAAATTCTCATTTTAATATTTTTAAAAGAATACAATATTAATATTTAGTATTGGTTTAAAGTTACCCTCAACCTTGAAAATTTTAATATTTAGAGATTTGAAATTTTTTATTTACTTTTATTTTAGAAATTAATAAAACCGATATAGTTTATACTTTACTAAATGTTAGCACTTCTTCTCCATTTTATACAAGATTATCAAGAGAATAATATTCTTAATGATGAAAATATATATTAAAGCTAATATTTTTAATATAAAATTAAAAAAACAAAAAAAACATGTAATTTAATTAAAATTATTAATTTATAAATTATAAATTATTTGATTTTTTTATTATTGTATTTGATTTTAATTGTTAAATTTCAAGAGTTGAAAATGATTTAAACCAAAGGTAAAAGGGGAGGATATTCTTAAGCCAAAACTAAAGGTTATGAGTATTTTTAGACCAAAAGATGAAATAAGAATATTTATGAGCTATTTCTCATAGATTGAGGGTCTTTTTGATCCTTTTCACTTTAATCAATTTAATTTACATGTATCTAAATTACATATATCAATTCAACTATATTGTTACAAAAATAAACATTGAAGTTTCCATCAAATTCCACCTTTTTGTCTCAAGTTTCCCTTAATTTTTTTTCTATACAATGAGATCAAAATGAATGATTGGCAACTGCCCCACAAGTGGATTTTTAAACCTAGATATAAGATCATCCAGGAGTATCCAACTTTTGTGGATGCTGCTATAGAAGTTGTCATCCTAGGAGACTCAATCTATGCTTGCATCTTGAAATAATTATATGTCAAAGAATTTAGATTCGGGTTACTCATATTGATCAATTCAATTCATATAAATAATAAATAAATATATAATAGTTATATATTTAATTTAAATGGAAAAAGAATGAAAAGATATAATGGTTAAGACTTCTTTTGAACCGGTGTATTGCGTTCTTTAAATATAAGAGGAAATTTCTCTGTCTTGACTAACGTACACAGAACAAACAACAAAGACAGAGAAACTTCTTCTTCTTCCTTCTTCCAATTCTGTAGAGTTCCCTAAAGATTATTGTAGACTTCTTCTCCGAAAAGAGTTAGAACAAGTTGTAACAAGGTACGATTTTAGGCGTGACTTATATGGTGTAGTTTGTCTTTGTATGTGATTACAGCATGCATTGATGAAATTAAATTCAATGATCCTGCAAACTGTGTATTTGATTCGATTCTTCATTAGCATCAAAGCATAGGTTTTATTTTATTTTCTAGTCTGAATATTTCTTCCATGAAAAATACAATATGAAAAAGTCCCTATTTCTTTGGAATATTTTTGGCGTAATAGCCATCAGCGAGAAATGCTGAAAGTATATTTTTATTCTGTTTGAATTCTGGGAATTGGATTTTTTTCCCTCCACAACTTAAACTCTCATTCGTTGATATTACTGGCAATAGCCTTCAAAAAGATTTTTAATGCAATAGTGAAAAGTGTTTTTGGAATTACTGCCACTCCAAAACAAAAAAAAAGTCGAGTTATGCAAGTTTTTGGGATTGGTTTTTTATGAAAAGTTCAGTTTTTATGGAAATTTCAAAAACATGATGGCCACTCGTTGAAATTTTTGTGGCAATTCATATTTAATGTGCGAGCATGGGATTATATTTCTAAAGAAATAGTTTCTCCCACTGATTAGAGTCATATTTAAATTGGGTAGTAATATAGTTTCATGAGATTTTCTTTTTGCCCATGTATAATTAGCTCCATGTTATTTATCCCTACATGAAAGCTACAGTGATGCATAATTTTTTTTTAATTAAAAAAGATACGAGACTTGGTCTATTGCTTGATAAGGCGAAAAATTGAATTATGTTTCCCCTCAATAACTTATATTCTCATTTGTTGAGATTGTTGATATGGTTAGTCGTGATTATTTTCTGTATGTGTTACAGAAAATCATGGTGATGATAAGGACACCTAAACGAGAGTTTTCACAAAGCAACAAAGCGATAGGATGAAAACTATGATTGGCAATTTGGTCAATGCGCTAAATCTGATGTACAAGATGTTGATCTTCTACTTATTGTGAAACATGTTACAAGAATTAATAAGTCAATTCAAGAAATCGTTTGGGTTGGAGGTTTTATTAAGTGTTAAAGAAATACATGGCTTTACAGTCACATCTTGCCTAATGAATTTCAAAAGGAGTTTAACTTGACATATCATGGCATAAGATGGATCACCATATGTTAGTATCTTATAGGGCGTTAGTTCGAATTTTGTGAATAAGTATATTGACTTGAAGGTTCAGAAGACTATGTGTCGTTCTCTTGTGTTGTCTATAAGAAATAATAATAGTAAAACCCATAGTTTCAAGAGGGATATCATTATTGCCTAAAGACTTGTGGCGATATTTTATTAAATCTATTCCAGCTCACATGAAAAAAATAATGTGAAAATATGTATTTATTTTGTACAACGATTGTTTGTATGTATTATAACTTGTATAAATTCATGATCTAATTCTTTAGACTATTGTTGTTCAACGTTTCTATATTTGGTATAAATTTTGTATTTTAATTATATCTTGAAGTTATGTGATTTGAGATAACTAATTCTTAGATAATTAATTATGTTAAATTTACAACATATTAAAATTCAGATGATGATTGGGAACTTAATAAACTTTTGATTCTGAACCTGATATGAAATAAATATTGAAATAGTTATATATTTTAAAAATTATTATGTGTATGAATTTGAAGCTACAATAATTGTACATAGCTGTCTCACAATATTTATACTTTTGCTTTAAAATCAGTATGTCTACTGATGCAAAGAACATCATCGCGCTTAACAAGGATGATAAACACGGTGATAATTATGAAATATGGAGCATGAAAATCCATTATGTCCTGGAAGAGCAAGATGCTCTTGAGGTTCTTAATGTTCCTGTGGCACTTCCTGAAAGTGGAAATACACCTCAACATGCAAGAGATCTTAAGGTTTATCCAAGCTTGGAAAAATAAAAATTCTCTTGCTTTCGGCGTAGCGTTATTTGACGGCATGGATAATGATATCATGAGAGAGTTAAAAACCAGAGTATGACAATGCCAAGGACATGTGGTCCGCATTAAAAAGTTTGGTCATATTTCAATTGCCAAGTTAAGGGCGCTTAATATTAAGTTTGATACTTATAAACGTCTTGATCATACTATGCGTAAGCAAGCTGGCCATATGACGAATATGGTGAATGAGTATTTAAGAAAGATGTAGGTCATGTCTTTGAATGAAGAGAATCGAAATCAAGGGCGTGTTTCGATCCCTTTCTCCAAGGCAGGGAAAATATGAAAATGCACTTGACCCATAACATTAGCATCAAAACTATGAATTGCTAAAATATTTGAAAGTCGAGGAAGAGCGCCTCGGGATTGACAATCTTTTGCTACAAATGCGTACATGGATAGTTACGATTCAAAATATGGATGGCTAGTGATGTAAATATTCTTGTTCTGCTTATTTAACTGAATCACTTTCTATGTGGATTGTAGACTGGGAGCCACCAAACATATAGCAAAAGAGATGCTTTCATAGATTTCAGCGAATTCCACGAGGAACCAAATGGGTTTATGTAGAAAGTAACTCAAGCAGGAGTCAAAGGGATTTGGTACCTGCAAACTTGAAATGCGTGGTGGCCGAACTCTGATTCTACATGATATGTTATTTGCCCCATCAATTCGTCGAAATCTAGTCTCCATCAGATATTGATTAAGTTAGGATTTAATTTTTTTTTTCATGAACATGGTTTAGAAATGTATTTGGCCAAGATAAAATATGGCCTTTGGTTAATTTTATAGGTTTTTTTGTATTGGATGTTGTTCAAAGTTTCAATAATAATAATGTTTGTTTTTCCTTATTTACATCTACTTCTAATTGTGAGAAGATGTAAATATATGGCATCTTAGGCTTGGCCATATTGGTCAACAAAGAATGAATCCTTAGCAAAAGAAGGTCTTCTTGGCTCTATAGATAAAATAGATTTTCTATTTGTGAATATTGTCTGGTTTGGAAAAACTGCAAGAAAGCCATTTGGAAAAGGTACGAGTCAAAAACTCCATTGCGGTTAATTCATTCCAACATTTATGGTCCAATGAACATAAAGGCAAGACATAGTGTTATTTATTTCATCACATTTATTGATGACTTTATCGATATGGTTATGTCTATTTGATTTCTCATAAATCTAAAGTTTTTGATTTAGCCGTTAAGTTCATGAACTTAGTTGAGAATCAACTATATAGAAAAATAAAAGTTTTAAGAATTGATCGAGGGAGAGAATATTTGTACATTGAGTTAAAACAATGGTGTGATGAAAAGAAAATTCAAAGACAATTGGCTATTCCCTACACTCTGCAACAAAATGGTGTAAGCGGTGAAGAACCAGAACCTTGTTAGAAATGGTTAGGTCAAAGATGGCATAAGCAAAACTACCTATCACTTATTGGGGTGATGCTTTGCTCACTGCTGCATTTATACTTAATCATGTCCTTAAATCGATTACATCTACGCCATGAGTTATGAACTAAACGAAAGCACGATTTGAGCATTTGAAGCCTTGGGGTTATGCTTTGCTTTCATTCACTTAATCCTTTTCTCAACATGGAAAATTAGGTCAAGGGAAGGAAATGTATCTTTTATACGATACTCCTGAGCAATCGAGGTTATGTGTTCATAGGTGAACAAGATAGTGACTTCACCGATAACTAAAGTTGAATCACGTGATGTTACATTTATAGAGAATGATTTTTCTAAACAAGGTGAGAATGGTCAAGACTTGTCTCTTTATGAAACTACGGACCGGGCCTTCCGCTGCAGACATTCAAATGGATTTGAGTGGGAGTCAGTTTAATGACAATGGATCCGTTCCTATTTCCGCGGATACCTTTATCTGAATCAAATCCTATGGATATTAAATTAAAGTGGGAGTAACTTGCAATTGATAATTTAATTTATCAATTATAACGCGACAAGCGAGTCGTCAAAAGTTTTTCGTCGTCGTTTTGAGATCAAAGGGGAAACATTTATAGTTACTCCATAAGATGAAGAAGAGCCACGAAATATAAATGAGGATCTTACATGCCACGATAAGAAAAATGGTTAAAAGCAATAGGAGATGGGTGATGAAGTCAAACCATGTATGGAGGTGATTGATCTACCTATGGGCCGTAAAGCTATTGGAAACAAATGGGTTCTCAAAATCAAGCGTAAGGCCGATGGTAGTATCGAGAGATTTAAATCTCTCTAGTAGCTAAGGAGTACACACAACAAAAAGAATTGATTATGAAGAAACCTTTTTGCTGTTGTGTTTTGCTTCAATAAGGTTAATTTTGTCAATAGTGGCTAATTTGGATCTTGAATTGCATCAAATGGATGTAAATAGTTTTCCTCAATGGAGAACTAGAAGAGAAGAAATCTTTATGGAACAACCTTTAGGTTTCGTGAAAAAGCGAAGAGCATAAAGTATCACCGGAGCTTCATAGGTCGATGTATGGCCTTAAACAATCTTCTGGAAACGGTGGTATTATGTTTTCATAATGCGATCATATCATATAATTTTATTATGGTTCATGAAGACCATTGTGTGTACATCAAAAGATCTAAATATAAGTTTGTAATCTTATCATTGTATATAGACGACATACTTATAAATTTGCAAATGTCGTCAGTATGTAAATGAAATAAAAGTGGTTATCATCTATATTTGAGATGAAAAGGCATAGGTGAAGCATCATACATTCTCGGAATTAAGATTTCAAGAGATCATTCAAAAGATTGTTATCTCTTTCACAAGAACCCCACATTAAGTTCTTGAGCGTTTTAACATGCAATACGCAAACCCATAAAAACTCCTATTTCCAAAGTGACTTTAAGTTGAAAGATGTGCCCTTGTTGCACAGAAAAGGAACAAATGAGAAAGGTTCCTTATGCCAATGCTATCCGGAAGTCTAATGTTGCTATGATTGTGTACTAGACGATATACGGTATGCTATTAGACTAGTTGAGATATCGATGCAATCTAGACTTGATGGAAAGAAGTTTAAAGGATATTGAGATATCTTAAAGGACAGTTGACTATTCCTTATGTTATCAAGGAAATGATCTACAGCCAAGGCTACACTGATACTAATTGGGAAGGAGATTTGGGTGAGAGAAAATCCACCTCTGGGCATGTATTCTTTCTTAACAATGGCGCCATATCATGGAGTGTCAAGAAATGATCATGCATAGCTTATCAGCAAATGGAAAGTTTGAATTCTTAGCACTTTCATCAGTTGTGCAAGAAGCTCTTTGGCTTAAATGTTTTATGGGACACTTGGGTGTGAATAATAAGACATTGATCAGTGACCATCAATTGTGATAGTCAATGCGCAATAACTTATACAAGGATCCTAAGTACCATGAAAAAAATAAAACATATTGACATTAAATATAATTTTGTTAGAGACATGATTGTATGAAAAGAAGCGGGCAATGATATACATATCTACGCATCAAATGATAAGATCCGCCCAATGAAACCCATAACATGTGATGCTTATGAAATACATGTGAAATCATTGGGTTTGTATAGATGCTAATGTATTTATATTTTTGAATTTTTCCAATAATATTCTTGTAAATTTACATTATTGAAGTTAATGTTAGTTTGTGTTTAATTATTCATACTTGTTGGTTCATATACATATAATATTTTTATGGATAGTACATAAATTCTTAGTATAAAATATGTCGAGACATACAAGATTGGCCTATTCACACAGGCAATCGCCTCTATTGTCTAAGAGACAGATAAAGATGAGACAATTATAAACTACTTATTGTCAGAAGTGATGATAAAAGAGAGCTGAAAGTTTATAATAAGAATGTCGTTTGTTTTGTGTTTAATCATATGTGATTAAAATGAGTTAGTATGTTCTTAATGTCGGATGAGTTTTGATGATCTTAAAACATTGGTAGTTATGAACTCCAAGAAGTGCCCCATGGGTTGTGCAGCCTATCATGCACAACCATCTATTTTTTAAAGACATACGCTGCATGAAAAAGGAGTTGTCTTGTGGTATATGTTTCATACCATGTATGCATATGATGACCTAGAAGGCGATAAAAATTTAAATCTATTGTTATAAATGTGAAGCCTGAAAATTATAAGATATTTTCTTTGCATTGTACCCTCATGACTTTGATCAGTTTCTTAAGATTCAATTTGGTGTTTGCTATCTTAAGAGTTGCTAAGAGATCATGCTTGATTGATGCGCGGGACACCACTAGAAAAGCATATCACGTTGAGATTAAGAGAATCATGATATGAGGAAGATCATTAAGTATTATCACATTAGTTGTGTTCATTGACTAGTCCTTTATGTTTGTTTGAGACAATAGCATAATGAGGAGCACAAATTTAAGAAAGAGATTGTGAGCAATATGAATGTGATAAATGGTCTAGGGTCTTTGCATAGTATAATCTGCTCTAAGTTTCATTGATCGAGATGCTATACATTCCTAATAGATGTATAGTAATAAAACTCTCATCACACGACCTAGTCGTAATGTATGAAAGATTCTGAATAGGAATGAGAGTTGACCCACTATATGTAGTGGGAGATGAAGGAATTAGATTCGGGTCACCCATGGGTCAACCGGATCCATATAAATAATATATATATATATATATATATATATTAGTTATATATTTAATTTAAATAAAAATGAAAAGACCACGATAGTTAAGACTCTCTGAATCGGTGTCTTGCGTTCTTTGAATATAGAGGAATCTCTCTATCTTGACTAACGGCACAGAACAAATAATACAGACAGAGAAATTCTTCTTCTTCCTTCTTCGAATTCTTGTAAGGACCTGAAGATTATTGTGTAGACTTCTTCTTCGAAAAGAGTTGGAACAACTATAACAAAGATACAATTTTGAAATTTGTGACTTATATGGTGTAGTTCTTCTTTGTATGTGATTACACTGTCTGACTAGTGAAATAAAAATTCAATGATCCTGCAAATTGTGTTTGATTCGATTCTTCACATATTTTATCAATATTATTTATTGTATATGAAGAATTCGAGTTATTTTTCTTCTCAAAAAAGTAAATCTTGACATAATCAATTAAAAATTTTAAGTAGGCCGTTTATTCGTGATTTTGACCAAAACAGACAAATCCATTTTGATGTCCATGAGTTGTTCAAATTTAATGACCCACCCTCAAACGACCATTGTTGTGTAGGTGTTTTTTCTAAAAAAATTATTCCTCCTAAATCGTTCAACTGTGATGAGACCTCTTTAATTTATTTATTTATTGAAAATCATTCAGCTGTGAACGAGATGTTATAATATTAAGTGAAGGGTGAAAAACACATTAAAAGTATCACGATTTTTTGAGTTACATACTCGAACTATTAGGTGTGTGAGTTTCCTACCTAAACTATCACCAAATATTTATCGAAACACATCAAAACTATCAGTTGTTTACTTTTTCTATCTGAATCGTGGTGATACTTCAGGTAGGAAAAGTAAGTAATTGATAGTTGAGGTGCATTTCGATAAACATTTGGTGATAGTTGATGAAAAAGTAAACACACGATAGTTAATTACCAACAAAACTAGATATGTAGATGTATTTTTCACCATTCACTTTATAACATTTTAATTTATTTTTTATAAGCATTTTGACTAGATTCCATAATTAAATTTTTGAGAAAAAGCTCGAGATATGCCATAGAACAGAACATTAGAAAAAAGGCTCATCATGTCATCGTTAATAAGTTAGGCTTGTTTGCTTGCCACACTGTTATATAAAGGGGCTATCCATTTTTAACAGATTCAGCACCTGATTTTTCAATATCCCAGTTTGTGCAGGGCGCCATTTTCTCGCAGCGAAACCCGACATGTGACAACTCTCTGGATGATTTGAAAAGAAGAGTTGCCAGCTAACAAATTGTGGTAGTTGGGAACCATCTAAACTAATTACAGATAACTCTATATTAGTCACCATGTCACAGAAATCAGGTAAGGGTTCAAGTTACCTCTAAAGGAAGGTGTTAGACACATTTCGAGGTCCACAAATGTGGATCCCTTCCGGATTCATTAATTATGTGGGAGAATTAATTAGCGAGCAAATAAAGTTAATTTTTAACTTCTTTTTGTAAAACAAGTTAAATGAACTATGTAATCAAAATAATAAAGTGTTCAAATAACAGTGTAATTAAAACAAACAAAATCAAATAAAGCGAGAAAAATATAATGCAAGGAATATAATTTATTCAAATAATGATTAACAAGCAAAGACAAATAACAAATAAACACTAAATTAGAAGAACAACAACAAAACAAATAAATGAAAATTTTAAAGTTGGACCGAACCTCAAAGAGGTGCCTACGTATCCCGAAGGGAATCGGAGTCAAACGTAGTTTTGCATAAAAAGGGAGGGTTATTTTAACTACTTGGGATCACCCATGCAACTAAAATAATACTTCGCAACTATTTAGATTGCTTGTATTCGGGGGGAGCCTGAGACTATCATGTCCACTATCCATCTAATTAGTTATTAATCCTAAAGCGTTCCTAACAAAGAGAGCACTAACGTCTTAGTAATTGCCTACCCGTCCCAATCTAAATGTCCAAGAGGCGGTGGACTACTTAGTGGGTTTTGGATCTAAAATATACTTAGGGCTATTAGAGGTGATTAAACTTCAAACAAAATAAATAATAATTTAAAAGCAATTATCATGAAAGGTTTCACATAGCCTCGAGTCCTATGAGCATAATTTCTAAAATAAAGTATATTTAATGTGTTTTACGAGATCTTATGATCATGATTTCTAAAAAGTGAGTACATTTAATGTATTTGCATATCCTATGATCATGATTTCTATGGTTGAAAAAGAGAAATTCCAGTGAACAAGATTTTAATGAAAATCGATGTCAACTTTAAACATGTAGCACATATCATGGAAGACTTAATGAAGCATAGAAGTAAAAATAAAAAACTGATTCGGACATTTATTCCGGCAAGGCCTTAGATGTAGCCAAGTATTACATTCTTGACATGTCCTCTATTAGACTTATTCTTATAAATATGGCAAAAGAACACTATTTATCACGTTTGTCTCAATTAAATATAATAATCTTGATTAAATTAGGGCATCTAAAGCATGATAAATCATATTGCCTTGTAATTGTATTTTTAAGACTTTTGTGAGAAAAACATGTTATTAATTAAGAAAGATTCTCCCAGATAAGTTTTAAACAGGTAGCAATATATAAAAAATATACCCGCGCATGTACATCAATTAAAAAATCCTTTTGGCATGAATTCTACTATGCTTCTAACTTCGTTATTTTAGTTTCTATAGGAATGATTTCTAACCGAAATGAATATGTTTATTAATCCCTAAGCATGATATCTAAACTTGATGAAGATAATAAAAGACATGCGATTTCCGCCCCCCTCCAAAGTAATACCCTTTTCACTATCATTAGTGTTCGTCACAATTATTACAATTGATAAGAAAGAAATAAATAGACAAACAAAGTACAAATAAAAAAATATAACTTTAAAATAATTGAGTTCTCAAGCCACTTCTTGTCCCAACGACTCTCCAATGGCATCCCAAAGTAAAATAAACGACACCTGTTAAAAGGTTAATACTATTGATATGTAACAAGGGTTTATTGAAAAACAAGAAAAGAAAGAGTCAAAAGGCTAACTACAAAGTTACATAAGAGAATAGAAGACAATAATCTAGAATGGGGAAGGGGTGCCTATATATAGGCATAAGACTATCTAAAACCCTAGGCCCATCTGCTAACAATTATATGGGCTAACAATAATATGGGCTAACATTCCCCTCAAACTCATTATCTGTATTAATAAGCATTGAGAGTTTGTCTGAAACGAAAGCCGAGACGCCGGCGAGCATTCGTAAAGGTCGGCAATCACAAGGCCGATGGAACAAAAGACTGATATGGTCCCGAGAGCTGGAGATGATGACGAGTGAAGTGACAATCAATCTCAATGTGCTTCGTCCGCTCATGGAAAACAGAGTTCTTTGCAATTTGCATCGCACTCTTGTTATCACAATGTAGGAAGTAGGCAGAGAGAAATGTGAACCCCCATATCTGCAAGAAGCCAGCGTAACCAAACAATCTCACATGTAGTCAACGCCATAGCACGATACTCGGCCTACGTGGAAGATCTAGAGACAAAATCTTATTTCTTGCTCTTCCATGATATCAAAAAATCTCCAAGGAACACCTGAAGCCGGTGGTGGATTTCGATCATTACGATCGCCATCCCAATCTGACATCACTATAGGCTCGAAACTCGAGAGATGACGTCGAGGAAACAAGAGATTCTGAAACTAGATTTACGAGATATCTCAAAATACAGTACAACTCCCCGAATGAACTGAAGTAGGAGCGGTAACAAACGGCTAACAACGTGAGCCCATGAGCTATATCGGGCGGGCCAACGGTAAAAGATACACCAAGCTACCTACAACAGTCCGATAAAGACTCAGATTTGTTAACAAAACACCATCACTAGGAGAGTACCGTGCATTGGTTTCAAGTGGAGTATCTGCGGTCTGTTGTCGGAAAGGCGCGCCCGTTTAAACAAGTCGAGATATATACTTAGTTTGAGAGAGAAGATATCCTTTCTTGGCGAGCCACCTCAATACTCAAAAAATAACGTAGCAGGCCCAAGTCCTTCATGGCAAATCGATGAACTAAATCGTAGCCAATGACTCAATACCATCATGATCATCACGGTTATAACCATATCATCTACATATAAGGACAAAAGGATTAGCTACACTTTTCGAACTTCTAACAAACAACGCCGAAAATCATGGTTAATCACAGTGGAGAATTTCTCAAACCAAGCATGAGGGCTTGCTTGAACCATATTAGAGCTTTTCGAAGCCGACAAACTTCACCATTTGGTGATCAATACCGGAGTGGAGGAGTCATATACACTTCCTCATGGAGATCACCATTAGAAATGCATTTTGACATCCTTTTGAAATATCTTCCACTGTCTAACGGATGCAACAACAATCATAGTGCGAACAGTCATCATCTTTGTCATCGGGGCAAAGGTCTCCTCATAGTCCATACCATATTTTTTTGAGTACCCTTTTGCCACAAGTCTAGCCCTTGTATGGCTCGGACCATCAGGCTTTGTTTTTTATCTTATACACCCATCAACAGCTAATCGTATGTTTACCAGGTGGGAGGGTAACCAAATCCCATGTGTTTGTCTGATAAGAGCGGTGAGTTCCTCCACCCATAGCATTACGCCAAGAGGATCGAACAAGCCATCTCTGCTGAGGCTGGGAGTTCCCAGGAACCAGACATGTCATGTGTTCATAATAAAAGTAAATGAAGGCAGAAGTGTTTGCAGTAACAAAAAGTCAGAGTGGTTTAGTGGACTTACTCTGACAGTAGGCCTCCTCCAGAATTGGTGAGATCCCTCCAGTCTGGATGGAACTCAGACCACGAAACAGAACCTGTCCTAGTGACACATGATTGCATTTGAGATCAGTGAGCCTCAATGATGGCACCCAATGGATCCATGCATAAAGATTGATAGCATCAGCAGGGTTGTATGGATTGGGCCAGAGAACCATGGCAAAAGGGTGGATCATTAGTGAGGCATGTAATTTACAGGCGCGGGAGGATCATAGCAACGATAACCTTTCTGTTCAACACCATACCCCAAAAACACACATATAGCTGATTTTGGCTCCAGCTTATTTTGTTCAACATGAGGACAGAACAAAACAAGTACATCAAAAACTCATGTACGGAGTAATGCGGCATGTGACCATATAATTTAGAGCGAGACATCCACAAGTCAATGCGGTAGGAATACGATTGATCACATATACGTGATTAGGAAATTTGCTTCTCCCCAAATACTAGGAACCTTTGAGATAGTAAGGAACGTGTTGTCTCAACAATATGACGGTGTTTCCTTTCGGCAACTGCAGATTCTGACTCGAGAGTATCATGCAAGATGGCTGGTGTATGGTACCATCGAGGCAAGTAAGCGAGTGAAATCCAGGTATATTCACCCTAAGTCGGACACGAAACACTTTATCACCTTACGAATGTTGCGTTTTAACAAAGGGCTCACAAAGTTGCTATAAATGCCAAAGTGGAACTGCGCTTCATAAGATAAACAGGTATGCCGAGTATAGTCATCTATGAACGAAGCATAAGTCGAACCACCCTTAGTGGATGCGGTGATGAATCCACATACATCGAACAGAATAATGTCAAAAGGAGCAAATTGAATAAGACATACTTTTATTATAAGGTAAAGGCGAGAAAATTTGCCGGTTACAACCACTGTCCCGAAATATGAAATTGTTTAAATGACCCAAAGCACCGGTAGAGGCTAAAAACGTAAGCGCGGCACTGATACATGTCCCAGCGAGGAATGCCAAAGATAAGCTGCCAAAGACAAAGGACTCAAACGAAAAGAAGACAAAATTAATGCTAGGGCGGCATGTGGAACACTTTGAGACTCTCCAGGACATAGAGTTCCCCAACCTACGGCCCAATCCAAATCACCTTCTGAGTGTGTTGGTCTGTACAACACAAACAAAAATCGAAAAAGAATACCCAATGACCAATCCTACACAACTAAACGTAGAAGCAAGATTAAAAGCACGTTTAGGAATATAATAGACACCAGACAGAACAATGTAAAGTAGTAACTAAGAACCGGCACACCAGCTGGCATAGATGCCTTAGCAGCAGACATAACGAAGTGGTGGAGAAATGGGTGACAAGGAACCAATCGATGACAGAACAATGTGACATATGATGGGTCGCACCGAGAATCCGGAATCCACATGGATGAGGGAATACCTGATGTACTAGGAAGCTGGGCTGAAGCTGGATGCTGACATGGCAATAGGATTGGAGGCCCAAGAATATCTCAAACTATTCGAACACCAGAGAGGATCCAACGCAGAAGGAGCACGTACTAACGTTTCGGCATCTATTGATAGTGCGGCTGACATCGAGCTGGCATTAGGAGGGCGTGGAGGAGTACCAAAGGAGTGTGGTTGTCCATTCTTCTGTTGCTGACCAGACTTAGCCTTGTTGAGTAACAGCGGACCTTTGGGCCTTCCAATGATTTTTCTTCTTACCATGCACACTAAATCAAAACGCTTTAGGAGATCGTCGCGATTGATTGAAAGTCGAGAACGGTGTGGTCTAGACTGATCACGGTGAAAGCGACAAACACAGGAGTAGTAGGTGTTTTCGACCCTTTATCAATTGAGACTTGATACGAGTCTCTTCTGCAATCAGTTCATGGACAAGCTGAATCAATTGTGGGACGAGATCGATGAAGGATTGTTCAACGTAGTCCTTCAAAATCGAACGCAATGCCATCAAGAATTGAACCAAACGTTGTTCTTCCCTCCTAGCAATATGGCTCGGGCAGTTCAATTCTGCAGGTCAGTAAGGGCCAGTGATCCCACAAATCGAGACATAACGTATAGAAATCTTGAATGCTCATAGCATTAGGTTGAAAAGCACGAATATCGTATTCTAATTGAGTAACGCTTCGCCAAAAATTAGGCCCATTTGTCTGAGTCTCTTCAAGTAATCCAGTTTCTTTTCTTTTTGTGTCATATTTGTAATTGCATACCAGTGGCGATTACGAGTTGTTAATCAAGTGATAACCTTGGAGTTGCTTGATTTCCATAAAATCCAACGACAATACAAAATCCTCGGCCTTTTCATCCTTAGGTTTGGATTTAACCCAGTAACATAGCCCACATATTCTTGCCACGAAGAAAATTCTTCATGACATAACTCCAATACGCATAATAGTTGCCATCTAATTGAGTGTTAATGGACTGGAGAGAATCATCCTTGCCGACCATATTGACAAAATCAGTGAATACATCAAGATAAACAACCCCAAAACAACAATAAAAATAAAATACCCTAGTCCAAATCAAACCAAACCAACAACGCCGTCCAAATCAAACCAAACCAACAACGCCGTCCAAATCCAAACCAAACCAACAACGCCGTCCAAAACAAGCCAAACCAACAACGCCGTCCAAATCAAACCAAACCAACAGCCAATAGTCCAAATCAAACCTATTAACCATGACAACAACAAAAGATCTAAACGGATCTAGCAGAAGCAGCTTGCTCAAATCCAGGAGAACATCAATTCGAATCCACGCACTTGATGGTTGCTACAAATAGAGGAAGATCGATTTGTGGCTCTAATACCATGTTGATATGTAACAAGGGTTTATTGAAACGAAAAGAAAAGAGTCAAAAGGCTAACTCAAGTTACATAAGAGAATAGAAGACAATAATCTAGAATGGGGAAGGGGTGCCTATATATAGGCATAAGACTACCCTAAAACAGCAAGGCCCATGCAACAACAATTATATGGGCTAACAATAATATGGGCTAACAAATACAACAGTAGACATGTAACCATGCTTTAATATTCTTAACCACAATTATGGCTGACTTAGTAAAATTATATTAAAAGCGTATTAAATACATAGTTACGACAAGAGAGCAAACAAGAAGAGAATAAACAACAAGGTAAATGTCATCTTGTAAAGATAAAAAACTAACCGGAGTTAATGTTTGAATTTAATAGGAAAGCGGCGAGCCAATTGCATTCACCCAGGCCTCAACACATCAGAGATCCACAAGAATCTCAAGGATTTCGGCCGTGCTTGTGTTGAGGAGGGATAGAGGAAATAAAATTAATAGAGTGAATAATAAAGAAATATTAGAGAGTAAAATAATTTTGAGTCTTCTCAGACAATGTTCAGAATGAATAATCAGAGAGGAAGATGCCTCCTTTATATGGCTAGACAGTCAAAAGTTTAAAGGAAGGGAATATTGGAATCGATACCAAATAATTACTTACCATATGCAAATAAATTAATTAATTACTAGAATCAAATCAGGGAAAGAAATCTTTCTCTACCATAATTAACAGATACTAAAATAACTAAAGGGAGCAAGAATCAATCATTAACTAAGTCACAAAAGTGAATTAAGGAGAGCAAAAAGAAGGAAAATAGTCGGTGACGATCAAATGACATCATTTTTCTTAATTAATAGGATCATATCAAAATACTTTGAAAATAATGACATTTTTCCATAATTAAATAAATACTCAATTAATTAAAGAACCCAAGCATAAATCATATAAATTTCTCTTAAATAAAGGCAAGTCACATGAAATAAAAATATTCTTGAAATGAATTCAAACATGAGCGGGTGCTAATTATACATTTGAAAATATTTTCAAGATTATCATAATTAATAGTGAAAAATGTCACATAGAAAAGATCTTGCCATAATCTCTGTCATATGATCTTCCTTAATACACACCAGCATTGTACATAATATAATCATATAAACGGCTTCCTAGCACAAAGGTAAGAATATTATACAAATCATGTAAAGGGTGTTCGAAATTGATTCAATGAACACAATAATACTATACCAAGAATACTCAAATATTAACTACCGTGAAATTTGAATCTGTAATATAACAAATTCCTTTTCCTATAGTGAAATAATTCAAATCGATTACCTTTTTTTATCAAATATAGTATATGATAGAGTTGTAATAGATGATGTCACCAATTAACATTTTAAAGGAGGTTGTTCAGGAACCGGAATTAAGAGGAAAAACACAATTTCTTATAAAATAATCACTCAAGTAAAGCAAGGTTGCGAATTTGGTCTAAAATTAAGAAACTCCAAATTTCATATGAATGTGCAGAGCAAACAGTAACCCAACATAAACTAGTCATGAGGCAGGAAAGAAACAAAGGAACGGATGCAAATTAAATGGAAAACAACCAATTTTGAGCATGAAGATCTTTATACATAAACACATATAAAAATAAGAAGGGGAGCGATTTGGGGACGAGGGAGAATAGAGGCTACACGAGAACATGGTTGATCAGATGGAGAAGAGAAGAGGAAAGAAGCGGAGGGAGGAAGTCCGGGTGGCTTTTTCTCGGTGGGTTTTCTGGTGATTCTCGGTGGTTTTGGCAGGAGTAAGAAGAGAAGGTAGCGGGGTTAGGTTGTTCGCGGTGGCTGTTGTTCATGGTTAATGGCTACTTCTATTTCTAGTCGAAGAGAGGGAGAAGGGAATGGTGACGGGTGGTGCGCGAAGAGGAGAAAAAATAAAGGGAAAGCCCCAGGTTTCGGTGTTAATGGAGTCCGGCCGAGATGCGGCGGTAGTGGGTTGAGAATTTGGTTCGCGGTGATGGAGCCGCCGGAAGCAGGGGAGAGGGTGCTGGTGCGACTGAGTTTTGGCCGGAGACGAAGGAGAGAAGGGGAGAGAAGTGCGATCGGCGCTAGAAATTATGGAGAGAGAAGGAGGGCGGCGGGCGTTGTAGGGTTGGGAAGTGAGAAGAGAAATGAGGGGGAGAGAGGAAGATGGAAGAGCCGGCGCTAGTTTAGAAAAATGAAAAATGATTTAGGTTTTGGGGGGTGTAGTGTAAATAAGGAGAGGAATAGGTATTGAATCTTGGCAATTCATTGAAAGCGGGATGGACGGTGCGATTAAATCCAGTTATGTAGGTTGATTATGGGTTATTAGGCGGGTCACGGAGTTAGGTAAATGGGTAGAAATTAATGGAAATTGAATTAGATTTAAAAAGTGGCCAGATTTGATAAAACAATAGGTTAAAATTGACAAAATTTAGACAGAAAGTGGCTAGATTCTAAATAAATTAGCTGAAATTGAAATTTGGTGCTATTAAATTAATAAAATACTATTCTTGTAAATGATTTAATAAATAGGTAATATAATAATCTAATTTAAGATAATTTATATTAAGATATCATTACTATTAAAAATCTAAGTAAAATTATGAAAATATTATTCTATAAATAGTTTATGAGGTAAAGTAAAAATTGTATTTAAAAATAAATGCATTAATACACATTATACTATATGTGACATAATTACATAACATTAGAAAATTAATAAGTGAAACTAAAAATGTAAATAATCATTTTAAAATTATAATTTAAGAATTATAATGATTAACTATTAAAATATTACGGATGCGATTTTAAAAATTACGTAAATAGGGTAATTTTTTAAAAAAATAGTATATTAATAAGCAGCGGGACATAGGGAGGTCAAAGTTGGGTGTCAACAATTTGCAACGTACCAGCCCTGTTAAGTGGGTCATGTCACTTAACTCACCTATTAGCTATTTATATAGCCTAAAACTACCGCCCCATGCGGAAAAATTCACCCACATTTTACCGTCCAGTTCTTATTTAGCCTAACTCTTCCCCAGTCAATTGACTTTTATTAATTGCTTAAATGTGCTTAGATAAATGAAGTTACAATGGTTGAACTTGAAGATAAATTGACAGTCATGGACACAAGTTGGTGACACATCATCAAGTATTAAGGAGTCACATTTCTAACGCGCTTTGGAGAAAATTTCTCCATCTGTCTCCGACAAGAACACTTGATTCCGTGACACAGTATCGTTTATAGTTGAGGCATTTATGATTGTATGTTAAATCCTATCATGGTCTCTTATTATGTTTCTTCTATTTCTTTTTCCTTTTTGGGGTGGATCACGGCAAATAGAATACTATCGGGTGTTATCAAAAAACTTCAAACGACATGAAGTCGGGATCAAAATTGGTTAGGAGGGTTAGTTAAGGAAGGAAGGATAGTGTAAAAATGTGAGTGGATTTTTTCTGGGCATGGGCGAAGTAGTTTAAGGGTGTATAGATAGTTTAATAGATTTAGGTTAAATAAGTGAAGTAACCCACTTAAATATAGCTACATATGCAAATTGGTATTAAAAAGCAGGTATTGGGTGAGTTAAAAAATAACGGCATGGATAGCCTCTTTTTGTGCAACGACAGGTGACATAAACGAGCTAACTATTAATGGATGACATAGATGAGTCTTTTCTTAAAATCCGATAGCATATCTGAGCTTTTCCCTTAAATTTTTACTAAATTATTGAACATTGAATCATTTACTCGCAAATTCCCTTATTGATTCTTCTTGAATTTTTGGCCCCGGAGTATTGCACTCCGTGAAATTTTAGTTTTGTTTTTGTAGCAATCAAATTATCTCTGGCGTAGAATTAATTTTTATTTGTAGAATTTATATGCGAGACAACATGACTATTGTAATATAATGATAAAAACGATATTGATAAATATTCAAAACGTATTCACCTATCCACCCTATTTGGCCGGTAATTACAAATTACGAAATTTTTTATATGTATAAAGCTAATTTTAAAAGTTTTATCATCTTTGTCTTTGGAATATTACAGATTTTAATGTAATTGCCGTAATAATTTAATTTACCTAATAAATAATATTTAAAAAGTTAAAAAAATTAAAAATATTTTTATTATTTGCATAAAAATATTCTGAGATAAATCATTTATAAAAAATGAAAAATTTCTAAAAATAAGGCAAAAATATATATAATATTAAATAAATAAATTGATAGTGTAAAATTTCATCAAGTATCTGACTACTTTTACTGATTAAACACTTGAAATACGAATTTATACACATATTCCCAAAATCAGTTCATAGATAGATTGATATACTTTTACTTTATCTAACTTTTTTTTAATATACATACATACATACATACATATATATATATATATATATATATATATATATATATATATATATATATATATATATATAAAATTTCAATTAAATTACATGTTTTTTTTGTTTTTTTAATTTTAATTAAAATTTTTTTATTGATATTAGTTATTTGATTGGATATATGAGTTTGACATAATATTAGAATGAGTATTAGAGCATTGAACACGTAATCTTTTAATAATCTATCTATACTATATCAAAAATGTGAAGACTTTAAAATTGTTGATTGAATTTTTTGTTCATCATTAAAACATCCCAATAGATAATATTTATATTAATTTATTTTATAAAATTAGAAGTATTTGATTGAACTTCATAATGCTAATAATATTTATATTAAAGGGTAATTTATCAATAGTGTAGTAATAAAGTTTTGTAATAATTAATATGAAATTATACGATAAATGCATGCATTTAAAGATTCATGTAAAAGCGGATGATGTTTTAAACTTTCAATCAAACGATATTTCTGTGATGTTTTTGTTCATTGAAACAAGTATTAGAACAAGTTGAAGAAATAACTACTAGATTGGATTAAACTCTTAAACATAATCTTTTATTAATTTGAAATTCATAATTTTCTTTTTAAAATCTTATATTATTACATCAATACATCTTTTAAATATTATGTGTGCTATTTTTTAAATATTTTTTATTAATATGAGGGACATGTGTGAAGTGCATACACTAAACTAGTGAGCATTAAAGCAGTGACATATAATCTTTCAATGTGGTACAAGCGAGTTGCATAAATTATTGTCTTATTGTAAATATTATTTATTTAATTATAGATGTTCATAATTTTTAGGTATAATTCTTATTATTATGTGTAGTATTATTCACATTTTCACTACCTTTTCATTGATCTTTTCCGTATTCTCAAGGATTAATGTCATGTTTATGACACCCTTTGGTGCTCCTTAATATAATCTTATAAATAGAGTCATTGAGAATGATATTGTACATACTTGAAAGAAGAAAATATCTTATCATGTTCTATATTATTTCTCTTGTTTTTAACATTATTGTTCTACAAAGCGTTTTATAACATGTTATCAGCACGAGTCTCTAATTTCACTTCCTATTTTTCAAGTTGAACCTTATTTCGTCATATGATAAATAAAATTTTCGATCTTAAGTAATGGAGATATGTTTCTTATCGATTGTTCTACAACTCACACTATACTAGGAGAAAAAATATTTCTCTCATTTGATTATTAAAAAGGAAACATGTTAATACAATATGTGGTAGTACAAAATTAATTAAGGACTTTGGAAGAAGCGACCTTATTACTATCGGGGGAATAATATTGATCATCAATAATATACTATATTTGTAGTATGTTTCAAGAAAACTTGTTAAGTTTCAAGGTGTCGCAAAATAGCTATTATATTGAGAGTTTCAATAGAGGAAATGGATACTTTTATATTACTACAACAAAACAGGAAAAAAAAATTTGCAGCATGAAAAATTACCCATACTTTCTTACGGGTTGTACTATCACTCAAGTATTGGTATGGTTGAATCACATAGTAGTAAACAAAAGGTTGCTTTTTAATGATTTTATCATTTGACATGACCGATTACGTCATTTCAATTTTAATATGATGCACATAATTATTGAGAATTCACATGGACACTCTTTGAAGAACCAAAAAGATTCTTCAATCAAAAGATTTTTGTTACTTGTTTTCAATGAAAGTTGGTTATTAAACCATCAACAATTAAGGTTGGGATTGAATCCGCTACATTTTTGAAAGTATACAGGGTGAAATATATGGAAAAATTTACCCTCCATATGGACCATTTAAATATTATATGATCATGATAGGCATCTACAAAGGCGAATTCGTATGTGTGCTTATTATCAACTTGTTATATGGCTTTTGCGAGATTTTGGCTCAAATAATAAGTTATAAAAAGCACAATTTTTAGATTATGCAATAAAGACAACTCGCTTGATATTATTGGTGAGTTTGCATCTCAGGCCTTTAATGATTATTGTAAATCCTTTGGAATAACCGTTGAATATTTAGTTGCTCATGTTCATACTTTCAAAATGGTCTAGCAGAATCATTAATTAAACGCCTCCAATTGATAGCTATACCATTGCTAATGAGGACAAAACTGCCTGTTTAGTATAGGACATGTTATTTTGTGCAACACTTGTGCATGTAAGACAAATCAATTATCATGAATTCTCCTTATTACATTTGACTTTTGACTAGGACCATTTCTCATCTTAGAATTTTCAGATGTGCATTAGGTATATGTTTCAATTGTTCTACCACAATGTATAAAGATGGGTGCTCAAAGAAGGTTGAGATATATGTTGCGTATGAATCCTCCTATTATAATATATTTAAAACCTAAATTGGATTTCTTTACGACAAGATTTGTTGATTATCATTTGATGAATCGGTATACCTAATATTTTGGAGAGAATATAAGCGGTTAAAAGGAGATAATTAAGATACATTTTTATTATCTCATTTAGATTCTCGAACAAATCAATGCGAACAAGAGATTCAAAAGATGATTTATTTGCAAAATATGCAAATCAAGCGCGGTCTTGTTACTAACCTTCAAAGGTTACTAAATCTTATATTCGGCCTTGATAACGATTTTAGTTGATGTCCTGGTAGGATAAATTGTTAATGCAGATGAATCTAGACCACATCTGAAACATGAGCAAGTCAATCGATTCTAAAGATAAAAATCCTCGAAAAAGAAAAGGAATAAATGATCAAGATGATTATAATATGAAGGCAATTGCTTAAGAGGCACCGAGATATAACAAAATGATAAACCAAAAAAGAAAGGTCCAAATACCTGAAAATAATGAGAATGAAGAAATCTCAAGTTATATCTCCACGAGATAAAAATGGAATGAAATGATATTACAGTTTGACAATATTTTTACTTATAATGCTAGATGGGGATTTTGAACCAAAAATGTTGTCAATGAATATGAGAAATGATTGAAGGCCAAATTAAGGGCGCAATTCAAGCGGAATTAAGCTTCACTTGAAAAATATGAAATTTTTGGACCAATAATCCAGGCTTTTGAAGGTATCGAGCCGATTAGGTACAAATAAGTTTTTGTCTTAAACAAAATAAAAAAGGTGAAAAATCGTAAAGTATAAAGGAAAACTTGTGGCATGAGAATTTTTGCAAAAAGCACGACATTGATTATGTGAAGATATATTATCCGGTGATGGATGTAATTACCTTGGAGTATCTAATAAATGTGAGAGTTCATGAAAAACTTGAAATGTGTCTAATTGATATTGTCAGAGCCTATTTATATGGCTCATTAGACCATGATATTTTTATGAAAATAATTGATGCATTTAAAGTGTCTGAAGAATACAAAAGTTCACAAAAAACTTGTTCTATAAAGCTTTAAATTCTTTTTGTGTCATTGAAACAATTAAAGGCCAGATGTGGTATAATCATCTTTAGCAAATATTTTGCTAAAGGGAATACAAAAATGACCCTATTTGTTCTTTATATTTTTATAAAAAATTTTGAATCTGAATTTATTATAATAGCGCGTATGTTTGATGACAGACGTTATTAGCCCTCTAAAGAGCTTTCAAAAGTTGTTGATTGTTTGAAGAAAGAATTTGAAATGAAATATCTTGGTAAGACAAAATTTTATCTTAGCCTATAAATCGAGCAATTGACAAATGGAATATTTGTTCATGAATCAACATGCTACTTTGAAAATATTTTGAAATGATTTAGATAAATCACATTCATTGAGTACCCTGATTGTTGTGAGATCGCTTGATATAAATAAAGATCCATTTCGATTTCAAGAAAATGATGAAGAGTTTTCTTTGAAAACTCCATAACACCAATATATCTTGTCAATAATACTCGACCAAATATTTGTTTTCTGATAAGTTCATTAGCAAGATTTACCTCCTCCCAAATAAGAAGACATTAGAATGACATTAAGTATATATTCAGATATTTCGAGGAATCATTGACATGCGATTATTTTATTCTGTGAATTCAAGTCAAAAGTGATTGGTTATGCGGATGCATGATATTTATGCGATCCACATAAAGCTCGATCTCGAGCGGACTATTTGTTTACATATGCTGACATAATTATATCTTAGGTGTTCAATGAAGCAAACAATAACTGTTACTTTTTCAAATCATGCAGAAATAATAGTCATCCATGATGCAAGTCGAAAGTGTGTCTAGTTGAGATCAATGACTCAATGTATTCGAGAAAATGTGTCATTTTCTTTGAAGAAGATTTCAACTACACTGTATGAAGATAATGTTGTATGTATAGCTTAGTTGAAGTCATTAAGGTGGCAGAACAAAATATATTTCACCAAAAAAAAATTCCTTAGTCTTAGGAAATGTGAAATAGATGTTCAACAAATTTGCTTGATTGATATTTGGCGGACCTATTCTTTGCATTATCAATCTTGCTCATTTTAACTTGCATACAAGATTGTGATGCATCATTTTCGAGAAATTAAATGAGACTTACACTAGGGAGTAAAATATGTATTGCGCTCCTTTTTCCCTTAGCCTAGATTTTTATCCCAATAAATTTTCTAGCAAAACTTTTAACGAGGTAACAAATAATATGTACTACAAGATATGTGTACTCTTTTTCCTTCACTAAGAATTTTCCACGAGATTTTTAATGAGTCATATTGTCTTTCGATGGACATCCAAGGAGAAGCATTATAAATATTATTATTTACTTAATTATCGATGTGTATAACTTCTAGGTATAATTTCTACCATTACGTGTATTAATATCACAACTCATTTACCTTCTCATTTAATCTTTCACACCCTCTTAGTCACTTCTTCACATTCACAAAAATTAATGCTATATTTGTAACATTCGTTGATGCTTTTTAATGTAATTATATAAATAAAGATCTTGAGAATAATATTATACTCCCTCCGTTTCATTTTAATTGTTAGATATAGTAAAAATAGTTATCTCAAAATACTCGCTAGTTTTCAAAATTCAAGAATTAAAAAAAGCTACATTTTTTTTAAGGTATTAATTAATTAATCAAACAAAAAAAAACTAATATAATTAAAAATATTATTATTGTATGTTTCGAAAATTTAATAGCATTATATTAGTTAAATTGTCATCTCTATTAATTTTTCCTTAATGAGTGTACCAAATCTTAACAATTTAAAATGAAACGAGAGGGAGTATACAGTTCAGAGGAAAATTATTTTATATTGTTTCTCTTGTTATTATTTTTGAGCTTAGTTTTATAATGTTTGTTTAATTTTATAAAAATAAATAGGAAAAAGCTCAGATATGCCATCAAGACTTTAGGAAAGGGTTATAATGTCATCGCGTTAATAGTTAGGCGCGTTTGTGCGCCTCAAAAGGGTCATTCCATGCCATTATTTTTAATAGACTCAATACCTGATTTTTCAATATTAAATAATACATGTGACAATATTTAAGTGGGTCATGTCACTTATATAATCTCACCTATTAAACTATCCATACGGCCTAAAACTACTGAGCCATGCTAAAAAAACCTCACGCACATTTTAACTTGACCTGTCATTATTTAATTTAACCCTTCCCCAACCAATTTTACTACCCGATAAAACACCAAAAAGACCCTAACCCCCTACCCCCACCACCACCACTCCCGATATCTTCTTCTTCTCTCCTTGGAGTCTTCATTTTACGGCAACCAATCTACATAAATTTGGAGCTTATAAAAATCAAATCTAACACTCTTTTCTTCACTAAGCAATTTCAAACTCCAACTTATGGTTGAACCCAATATCATAGATTCTTGCCGGTTATCGAAAGGGCCTTCTCTAATATATAAATTGCCCGAGTGCTCACGATGCAGATGCCATGTAGATTAAAAAATAACAAGACTTACGGTTTTGAGCCTAGTCTAATCAAGACCATGAAATTTAGTTTCTGCTTAGCTAGGCGATGACATTTTATTAGCATCAGCTCAAGAGCGGTACTACTTCAGTTCCAAGCCTTTGCTTGTGCATCATGCACAAGCATACCACTCCAAGAAAACAAAGATACATTAACTAAAGACAATCCCCCGATTTCATGTTGAACCATAGAGTCCTCCATTTACTCCACAAATCAACCTTTGATTTGTATGCTACACCATCTCCAAGATTTCTCCACACCCACTTTCCTTTTAATTTTCTTACACGGATTTCGTCCAGCGGTTCCAAGCTGAAGTTGTTTGCATAGGCAGGAACCCGAAAGGATACGGTCTTTTTATGGCATTTTTTAAATTCCATTTTTAGGGTAAATCAAGAACCTTATCCCTTTGGAAAGGGGCGGTTGAAGAAGTTCTGCGCAAGGGTTCATCAGCTCACGGTCCATATTTCGGGTTGGAAAGTCAAGCGGCTTGAAGATATTGTTCTTGAAGTATGAAGAGATGTACATAAGAGAATTTGAAGAAGAAGATGGCGGGGTTTAGGTCTTTGGCGGTGTTTTATCGGGTAGTGAGTGGTTGGAAAGGTTAAATTAAATAATGATTGATCGGGTTAAAATGTGAATGGTTTTAGACATCGGTCGGATAGTTTTAGAGTTTTGTACGAATAGTTTAATATGTGAGTTAAATAAATGGCGTGACACTGCTTAAATATTGCCACATGTATAATTTAATATTAAAAAAATAAATATTAGATCTGTTAAAAAATAATTATATAAATAACCTTTTGGAATAATACACCCAAACATAAATGAGCCTTATTAATAAATAGATGATGCATTTTCTAAGGTTGGAAGACACATGTGAGTTTTCCCAAAATAAAAATGATTATCATTGACCACCCAAAAACCTAATGTTATTCTTTAAAAACAGCCACGCCCATTCCCTTCTCCTCTCTCCCCGGTAGCATTCACCCCTCACAACATCTCCGACCAAACGCCGGCAAAGTAAGCGACGAACACGCCTCAAGTCCCAACGGCCTCAAGTCGCCTTCAAGCTTCTGAAAAGACAACCCTTACTTTGCTGATTTCCCTCTCTTTGGTTCTCTCGTTTTTCAATATTGGAAATAGTGGTTTCAAATCCAAAAATCACAAAATTGGACTCATTCAATAAGTTTTCACGGAAGAAATTCACTACTACCAGTTCAGTACTAGTTGCTTACAGTCTAGGCATTGGGATATTTTTCTCATTGTTCTTCCTTTTCGCTTTGGGTACTAAGTTCGAGTCGAGGCTAAGAAGTCGAATCTTTGGCAGAAAGCTCAGTTTGCTACTTAATACAAGGTAAACCTTCATCCTCTCTTCATTTCATTTTGTTTGTTTCAATACACGTCGGATTGTGCGTTGTAAATGTGTAGCCATGCAGCCGTTAACAGGCTTTACTAGTCTACATTAATAAATGTCAATGCAGGTTGGATCCATCAAACCGAAGAAGGGCTAAATCCTAGAGTTAGAATCTTATCTTCCTTGCTGTTTTTATTCATAAGTGTTTATGCTTCATGTGTTTATCAGATTTGAATGAGAAAAACGAACTAGCTCTCAAAATCAATGTGTCATTAGCTAATCCTAGTACTCGCTTGCTCATAATTCATTTGAGTGCTAGGTGTGACGTAAGTTCATTAAATGTCATTTAGGATCAATAGTGTATGAAGAGGTCAGTAAGATGAGTGATCAGTCTTATTAAGCTTAAGTCTAAAGTATATTTGAACTCTATTATGTTCTGCTAAGCGGCAGCCCTTCATGTATGTGGATATACTGTGTTTGTATGTCGTGATTTCCTGTACTCTAGCTAGTAAAGGTTTAATAAGTTTCTATTGTCAAGTATTTGACTAATCAGGGAAATTTGAATTAAGGTTCTTGCTGTGTTGTAGAACTTCATCTTGCCACCTTAAGATTAGTAGAAATGGCTAAAGAATCTTGTGTTGGCCTACATGTTCTTAGTCATGTACTTGATCTTGTTGAATTTGCATATGTTTTCAGCAATGGGTTGCTGTCCAGGAAATATCTTTAGCTCACTTGTAATAAAGGGAAGCAAAGGGAGGTAGAGATGAGGGAAGAAAGCAAGAGCAAGGGTGGGAAGAAGGCATGGAGAGCCAACATAGTCTGGAGGATGTTGAAGACTTCTTTGAGAACTCCACAAAAGATGCTCTTTCCGGCGGTTCTCTCGCTCAAGTTCCCAGTGATTCTCTCTTTTATGTCGACAAATCCAGAGGTATTCTATTTTTCAGCATTTCTTTTTCCCTTTAAGAATTTTCAGGAAATATCTTTTGTTCAAGTATATAACAGGGTAAAAGTAAAAAAGCGATTTTGATACCAGGCTGCCGTTCACGTATATGTTCTAGTAGCTATGGATTGGCATGTATGCTATTTACTGTTTCAACAGGTGTACTGGACTAGTTTTGGCTGGATAACTGGATTTATACATGTGAAAAATGGTTGTTTCTTTAGCAGTAATTTTTAGGTGTGTGGGGATATAACTCAGTGCTCTGATAATTTCCTCCAGAATTTTGTTTGGTGGTATCATTCGAGAATATTGTGTATTAAGACAAGTAGAAAAAATAGTTTGGTATTCCATAGAGTTGTAATTATGGGAAAAAGTCAATCTTGAGAGCAGATTGAAAGTTCATGTCAGTTTTTGACTTGCAGAAACATTTCAGGAACAGTTTTTGGTGTTACTTTTCAGTCAATGATTCCTGTTTACATCCAATTGTTAGATTGTAATATGTGCCCTGATAAAATTTGGGAGATACCGAGATAGTAATTGACATTTAGGATTAGAACAAGGGCAGTTTAGAATCACCTTAAGTAACTATATCACTAGAATATATTGTGTTCATCATGGCGCATCTTCCTTGTCCCTTCACTGCAGTTCTGATTTTTGTGGATCAATCCTTCACAACGATAGAGTACAGCAAGCTTATGTCAATTATCCAGATCACTCTGTCAAACGGAAAATTGAAAAACACCGGGAGAAAGTACTTCGATGTGATAGTATGCTACAAAGCATGCCTTTGTTGAACCTGTACCTTCTTTAGCTAGGAAAAAGTCCAAGAAGAAAAGTAAAGTTCAGATAGCCAAAGATACTGCTCTACAGGGTCAAAAGGTTGTTCACTATTTCACTTTAAATGTTCAATTCACCAATTGCAAGATGTTATGGCTGCTGCTTCCTTGCCATAATGCCCTTCCCTTAATAGGGGAAAAATCTATTCATTTGAGTGTACATGCCTGATGGATCTTCATTGTTCAATTCTTTTTAATTTATGTGATTAGGATTTGGCTGGTGGAGACTCTGGCATGGTTGACATTTGGGATGATAAAGGTGTCATGATTAGAGACTTTTTGTTCCTCGTCACTTCTGTAGTAAAATGACTTTTCTGATACAGCCTTCATCACATTATTTGCAGGTGAACTGGTCATCAACCAAGGTACACTGTTTTTTCTTTCCCGTATTTGAAAATTTTAATCCTTTTCTTCTCCCCTTTATCTTTTTGGGCCACTTGTCAGTAACTTCCTTTTCAATTTTGATGTCTTATACATAAAGCATATTTTAAATCAGTTGAATTTTGTCCTTATAAGTTGTGATGCAATACCTGCTATAGGTTTTATTAATGCCGCCTGCTTTTTATAGGCACACCACTATTATTGCCTCAAAATGATTTCTTCAAAGTCCACTTAAAAATAAGTAGTCTTAAGTCAATTGAATCTCTTATTTTTCAAGAAAACATCACATGTAAAAAGCATCTCTGCGATGAACCTTTTCCTTGCACATACTCTGCATGCTTGTCTCTCAAAGAATAGATGAGAGTAAAAAAAGGAAAAGAGGCATGAGATTGGATATAAAGGATCCTTTATCGTGGAAGGTAATGGACCTAAATAAAGGAAAATGGATGTAGAGACCCGTTATAGCTGATCTAGTATTTTGGTGAGTGATTGATTGATTTAGTAAGTTTCCCATTCAGTTGGACACATTTTCACCACTTCATTTGGCCAATTAGATTATGAAGATGCAATGATCTGCCAACATATACAAGATTTCATCAAAAAAGATAGCAAGTATCCAAAAGAAAATCTAACTTAGTTGTTTTCTGTTTTGCTCATTCCTCAATTTGGAAGTTGAAATCCTTCCTTTTAGCATCATTGATGCTCTAGGCTGTCTAAAGATCTTGATCAAAATATGTGATGCATGTTTAGATTGGGATTGCATTTTAGGGTTTGGTTTTCTGTACTTTCCTGTTGGCTGGTGACACATGCTTGTTTGGTTGCATTGCTAAGATGTTATAAAATCAGGATTAAAACAACTAAAATGACCAAAATAACCGCCATGTATTAAACCATTTTTAAAAATTGAACAACAGCAACAACAACAACAAAAAACACGTATTTAATCCTACAGTATAGTTCATGCATTGCAATCCTTGTACTACTCTAATCCCTAGATACAATCCTATACAGTCCTCACACTAACTTGCTACATTACAGTCCTCACATAACTTGTCTCTAAACCAAAGCGACTCCTTGGGCATATTGTTTGTACCTTCCTGTCTTCTTCTTCCTCGATCCATTTCTTCACTATCTTAACTGTGTATATTTATTTATGGTCAACTCGAGTATTTGAATTGTTAACTTATGACTGTTACAGACAATTTTGCATCAGTTTACCTTTCAAAAAAGAGGGAAAGACAAATCCAGCATTAATATATGTAATCAATTTTATATGCATTGCCTGTGACAGAAGCCCAAGACTACTGTTATACCCGCCGTGGAAGTTGAGCCTCCAGGGTGCTCATTCAATCCGCCATCTGAAAGTCATCAGGTAAAATTTGTGTCTGTATGTCATATTTTGCTATTGCCGAGCTCCTAGTCTATGCAGTGGCAAATCACACTCCATGTCTTCTCAATTCAGGATGCATTAGCTTGTGCTGTTGCAGAAGAAATGCAAAAAATTTATAAAAATGAATTGGGTCAGACTATTCCATTGATTGTTCCTGGAGAAGCAGTTAATGAAAGAGGAATGTGTAAGTTTTAAGCTGTTATTCTTGTTAATGTATTTGACCATGGCCATTGCAGAGGCATTATAGGCTATGTTTCAACTATACTTGGTATAAGTATGCACTGAAAGATTCATTTGCCTCAGATGTATTTCCTTAGAAGCGGACAGTGGCAGTGACGCGGAGAATGAAAATCTAGTGGAAGACTTTAGGAAACACAGATCTAGAGAAAAGGTAAACTTCTATATTGCTGTCTGTCATGATAGTTTTAGCTATTGAAAGCGTGTTTCTATTTCTTGCTAATAGTATTCAGGAGTATTTAAAATTATACTACTACTTAAAAATCTAGCCATCAAACTATGAACTATGTGATTTACTCACCTGTGTCTATTCATATTCGTGGACTCCCCTTAAAAATAGTGGAGACCGGGAAGGCTGTGACTATCTTTTAGAGCTGTAGATAGTTATGTGTTCTGAAAATTCGCAGTACACTAAGTTTGGCTTCCTTAATCCATGTAATGTTGAGTGCATTATTGCAAGTCATCAGATCTTCATTAAACACTGAATGAAATTATACATCATTAATTCTAACTTTATTCAGGCCTCAAAAGCCCAAAATGCTGACACAAGTTGAGAAGAATCGACGGGCTAGACGCAGAGAACAGTTGAAAGCAGAAGCTGAAGCAACAAAAGCAGCACAGCTCTCCAAAGAGATTGATAGGTTTGCTATTATTTAGAATATCAGACACATCATATTCCAGTTAAATAGAATTTGCCTTTTTTTATAGAATCTGATCTATGCTTGTGCCTGCAGCTTACCGGATATAATTCAAGAAATAGAGAGAGGAAGGAGAAAAACAGAAAGAGAGCATCTACGTCGTGTTACTGCTAAAAAAGAAAAACTAAAATCTTGTCCACCACGCTTGGGAAAGCGCAAGTATGTGCTGTTTCATTTTGAAATTAAAGTCTCAATAATTGAATTCTAACTGGAAAAATGGTTTGTAGAACCTCAGATTTCAAAGGGATCTTTATGATTAGGGTGAAAATCATTTCACTCCTCAACTTTGCTTTAAAAATCAAACTTCCCTTTTAACTTTTTCCAACACATTTTTTAAAATAAATAAAAAAACCTCAATTATCAATTCAATTTCAATTCAATTCAATTTAATAATTTTTTATATTATATATAATATTTATTTTCTAACCTAGATGTTTAGTTTCTTATTTAAATTCACTAACATTATAAGTAGAACAATACTTCTATGGATTTGTCACAAAATCTAATGCTATTTTGTATGTTTTGTTATTGTTATTAAAATATTATATGCATTAAATATGTATATATGTATGTGCATGCATGTATGTATATTTATGTTTCTCCTCTTCCTTATTCTCTGTGGATATGAATAAATAATTTTGATTGTTATTAATAGAATATTTCATAAACATTTCTTAACAAAGCGCAATGTTAGGATTTTCCCGAATTAAGCTTAATGATTTTGTTTTTAAATTTTAATAATTTTTAATATTTCATGTTTTGAGATATATTTATAAAATTATTATTACCTTTATTTTCACTTGTATAAATAAATATTAAAGTTTTGATTATTATTAATAAAATTATTTTTTTATTTTGCTAATTTTCTTCATATAGAACGTCACTAACTTACACACTCAATTAGTATTTCTTATTTTTATTTGTCCCAAAAGTTAATATTTAATTTTTAATTAAAAAAACAAAAAAAACATGTAATTTTTTATAAAAAAATTTATGATTAAGAAGTAAAATTAAGAAGACAAAGTTGAAAATAGCAAGGGTAGAACAGATATTTTAAGAAGTCAATTAGGATATAAAGGGGAGAATGTCTATTGTTCAAAGTTGAGGGGGAGTTTGATTTTTAAAGCAAAGTTGGGGGGTGAAAACAATTTTCACCCTTATGATTATAACTCTTAAAATTGTTTCAACTTCCAGCTTGGGGTTTGAAAGAATGATGATAGCATGATTTGAGCAATGAGAGTCATTTTCTTGTGCTTTTTCTTTATTCTTGCAATAACTTCCGATGTTTGACAAAGATTGATGGCCTCTGTCATTTCAGATTTGAGCCTGCTCCTGCTCAGGTCTTACTGTCTGAAGAGATCACTGGTTCCCTCCGTAAATTGAAGGTTGCATTCCTGATTTCAGTTTTCTCCAAATTGGTTTATTGTCACATTTATTTCTATTTTCAAGGTTTCTCTTATGTGATTTGGTTGCTGTTTCAAACAGGGATGTTGCACCCTTGCAAGAGATCGGTTTAAAAGCCTGGAGAAAAGGGGGCTAGTTGTTCCTTCAAAAAAGAGTAGCAGGTAAAGATGCTTGTTGTTTGAAATTTAAGCCAGGCTTTCTGGCTGTGGCTCGCTTATTATTTGAAATTAAAAGTATTTTCATCCCACATTGCATGTCGACTTGAAGTGTGTGTAAACCGTGTGATACTGAGACAATTGCCGATTACTCTCTTTTTCGTTAAAGTTTTTGATAGTGAGCTTTGTGCATGTTCCTTATGGTATCATAGTTGATCCAAAAATTCAATAATACGCCTTGGGGTTAACAGAAGATGATAGTTGGGAAAATCACCTGAGTGTTACCAATTGTTTGGGAGCAATAACTAGTATTTTGATAGTGAGCATTGTGCGTGACCTGATTTTGTATCCTTGCTGATGTTGCCAGTTGGAAATTGTCATTTCAATGTAAATTTAGGCCTGTTCTTTTTTTGGGTAAAAAGGAAAGTAATGATGAGAATGCATCAACTTCCCTTGCTTTAGGTTTTAAGTATTAGACTCATTTTTTTCTCTGCATGTATTGACCGACTTGTCCTAAGCCATTATGTATACTGTGTCAAAAGAAACATGCAGCATGAAAACATTTCTTGCTAATTGTTTCTGGGTTGGGATGTTTGCAGGAAATAGAGTTCTTCACTGTTGATTGTAGAATAACATGTTTTCATCACTGTGCTCTGAGATCATGGATGAGAGACGCTCGCGACAGCAAGGTCTTGGTTTATGTTAAGCCTATCAGGATTTATTCCTACTAATGCAAATTTGGAGTGGGAGAGCTGGCTGCTCTTACTATTAGCAATATGGAGATGTAAATCTGTTTATTTTACTAAGCACGGCCGCAACGTTTTGAATTCTGGTATAATTTATTTGTCTAATCTTTAATTGCATTCACCAAAGATGTATGATGATTGAAACCCTACACAAAAGCGCCATTTTGTTCTTGATAAATAGAACACAGAATTATACATATTAGCTTGGAGCATATGTGTACAATTTGAGAATCTGCATTGAAGAATAATGAAGATGCTCTCCTCTTCAAATTACATCCAAGAAGATAATGGTACGAAAGGCATTTCTGGTGCATTACTTGTTCATGCAATGAGTTTGTGTTGATCTTTACACTATTTATCTGAGATAACTGAGACATGAAAAAAAGCAATAAACCCTTAAAGAGAATACTTGTGAATTTTTAGACACGACAGTGTAGCTCATTTCCATCAGTGAATAGTAAGTTCAACATACAGAAACACAAGAAGCAGTTTCATAAATTGTGTATTCAAGCATAGTAAATCTTCTGCAAATTACATTCTTTGGATGCTTGTTCATGCTGTATGCACACTATCTTGGAGAAGCAACATCCCTAAATAATTTCAGAATTTAGGAATTAGACAAATTTTGTCAAAGGAGGAAAAAAAATAATGGAGTTTATCCAAGCTCACTAACCAGGCATGTAACGCTGAATGTAAGTCATACATGGTTTTACTTACAAGCACAACCAGAATTTTAGAGCAAACACGATCTCTACTCAATCTTATCCCTAGAAGGACTACTTCCACACTCCTTTACACTTCGGATTATAGTTACCGTAGTTTCATAATGTATGGTATTGTATTGTATGATATTGTACTGTATTAGCAATGGGTAAAATAGGATTATGTAATATTAAGGGCGAATTGAAAAAAATTAGGAAACAATAGGGGTACATCAAATTGGTGGTTTAATAGAAAATTGAGGCTTTCATGGTTACCTAACCATGGAATTTAAACCATACCATACCATATATTTTAGGTAATCATCCAAACAAACAGTACTCTTAGTAATGATACCATTCTATACCATGGGTAACCACCATCCAAACAAAGGGTTATAGGTTTGCTCACAAACCTATTTAGCTAATCATGGATATTTCTAACAAATGATTCGACACAAGTGCGAGTTTAGAAAAATTCAACATTCATATGAAGATAGTTATTGCGTTCAAATGCACACACAACTGTACGTGATCGTACAAGCAGTATAATGATTGAAAACAATCGAATGTCGAATCCACTAGTACCCCATAATTGACAAGTGCTACACAAACTATTACACCTATAATTGACAAGTGCTACACAAACTATTACTGCTCAGTTGACTTAGTGTTTCCACAGAGAAGTCGTTTTGTTGATTGTTCTAATTGCACTATCTAATAAATTTAATCTTACTAAGTACATGATTGAGAGTTTGAGTCATAACAGTAGGAGATGAATTTCAGGGTTATGACACTTTCTACGTCACTCATGTTGTGTCTAAATTTTGCTATCATTCCACATATTTATCGAGATGTTGATTCATGGGGTTGATAGTATGATCATGGTTTTTTCGAATCTCTAACCCTCTATGCATATTATTCTCATACCTATATTGCTATGATATGATAGTAAGAATGCATTTATAACTCCCATATGTTAGCTGAATGGAGAAATTAGGTATTTCTATCCTAGACGCAAATCCACTCCCTCGGGATGGATGCCTCCTCCTCGACCTTCGTTCTATCTTAGCTTTCCTCTCTTGAGTTCCGTTCAAGAATGTAAATTTACCTATTGGTTACGATTAGTAAGATTGTAAGGGCAAGATCAAATAAATAACTCATATGATAAATCATACATAAATAACTTAAGTTTTGACTATAACAATCATACTTAGGACATAACCTCAAAAGTAGAGCGTTTCGCCACACATATTCAGATTAAAAATATGTTTGTTCATAAAATCAAATCAAAACAGCCAGAAATGAAGAAAAAAGGAGTAACCCTAAGATGTTATGCTTGCGTCCTTTCTACTTTCAAAATATCGATTATTGAACTCTCCACTGGCCCGACTAAGGAGGCCTATTTATAGTATTAGGAAGAGACCTAAATAACCCACCCAAAAAAGGGTGGGACTAAGAAAATATTTCAGTTCGGAGGGCTTGCCTCGCTAGGCGGCTTCTGGGCAAGACCAGCCCTTGCTCCCAGCTTTCGCTTGCGAGTACACCTGCCTCGCTTTGGCTTTCGCTCCTGAGGCCTCTATATTTTCCATACTTGGTGAAGTTCCTCTGAAAATTTGACTCTTAGCTCGCGGGGCAAGCTCTAATGTAGTGGAGCTCACTGCAAAAACTGCTCACACGAGGGATGTTGGATATTTCATATTTGGTCGATTTTTGACTATTTTCTTCTCCCATATCTCGCCCGATGAGCTCAAAGTGAGGATTAGGCTCGCCTTGACTCTTGCTCAGCGAGAGTTGACTATTTTCCTCACGCTTAAGTCATTTTTTAGGCATTTTACCTACAAGTTTCAACATGGCACATCAATTAGTTCAATAATGCAAAGAATAGTAATGATTAGGAGTATTTAGCGTAATTACTCTCAAAATAAGACATAAATATGGGTAAAACATGGCCAATAGACGTATAAATACGCCTAACATTAATAGTTCCAATGATGAAAAACCAGTTCAACTGTTATAGTTCATTCTAGACTTTTGATGCCAAATACTACTGAGTGTTGAGTACTCTTACTAACATATTCACATCACCATCGACTGCAAAAAAAATAAGAAGAATATAGCAAAATTATAGAATTTAAATTTCAAGAAGTCTTTGTAAGATGTGATTAAATGTGCCTTCAAGCCGGGAGCATAATCCCTCTTTACGCAATTCCAGGATTCATCGACATAAGATAGAAGATACAGTACATACACAATATTCTGATGAAAAATGTGTATTACACCAACTTAAAGAAGATGAACTACAAAATTTTTACTTTTGAATCATGATAGTTTATATGCGTCACTAAATACAACGTAGAACTAGGTCACCTGGTTCATATGACGAGAAACTAAATAACACAAGAAATTTTTACATGTGGAAACCTTTTGCCCAAGAGAGTAAAACCACGACCTACACTGGTAGGATTTCCAAATTCCACTAAAAAAGCCGGGAAAGTTCAAATTACAAACTCATGTAACCTAGGAATTAACCTATTAATCCCTTTCCTTACATACCTCTATTGTAAGGCTTTGCTGACTAACTATCGCAACTATTCGGATGGATAACTCTAGCCTAGTTAAATAGAGATTACAACTCAAAACAGCGACCTACAATAAAGCTGCTCTCCAACCGAGGTAAGGTTTTACTATATCAATACAAGAGACAAGAAATCAACATCCATAAGACCAGAGGCCAAATACACCTTGAGTAGCTTGGTTATTACATTTGTTGATGCTTGTCTTCAAGTCTTTGCTAGAGGAAATGCCCTTATTGAGAATGGAAAAAGTGGTGAACAAGTTGTCTTAGGAAAAATATGATGGGATGAGTGAGATGAGATATTCGTTTGTCAAAAGTTTGGATAAGAGCATGTACTACAACGGACGCATTATCTTTAATGGCGTGATGGCTTGATCTGCACCTTTCCTTTTATCGTGATCATCATTGACTTTTCGAGTATTAGTTAACCAAATGAACTGATTCCCCGGTAGGTTTGTCACATCATTAAAACATGTCTATCAATTTATCCCTTTTTGATGACAAACACCGATTTTCAAACTCCACTTTGTTCCACACTGTCACCGAGTTCCCCTTTGTCCGTCGCCCCTCATCCTTAGTGTTCTTCCCCCTTTTGGTATCATTAAAAAATGCAGTAACACAACAAAAATAGGCATCAACAATGTTAACTTATAGCCGCTTGGGCAACATAACACGAATGAAGAAGCGCAAGAAGTAAGGAGATAAACAAAGCGAGTATCATGCAATCAAAAGTAGCAACAACCCAAGAGGCAAGACAAAAATAGTAGCAGCCATAGCCATACACAAAGCTAAATATAAACCATATTAACAACGCCACACAAAAAGGGACGACAAGGGGTAGATGAAAGAGGAACAACAAAAGTGGAGGCAAGGCTAGATCACATCTTAGAAAGAAGTTTATCAATTCTCTCATTAACGGCCTGCAGTCACAGTGATCTGCTGAGTCAGTCCTCCAGCTGTTTCCTAAGAGAAGCATTGTCACCCTTTTCAACGAAGCATTCTCCACTCTTGTAGATCCGATAATGCACCAATTGCTTCTCTAGTAGAGCAGCCTTAAGAACCTTCTTCGGCATCATACGGGCAAGCAACATTGTGAGACGTTCAATTTCCTCAGTCCCTCGATGCTGTGCCTCAGTGAAACTCGAAACAGTGGGTGACCACCAATGCCTCCCCACCTAGCCACACATTCACACTCCTCGGAGTGTGCTAAGAGTGAACATTTGATTACATGTAGCTGTCGTGTCGTGCCTAAGAGGAACCCCAAAATGTTTGAAAATTCGGGTGAAAATAACCATGGCCAATCCATGTCTCCCATCCTTGTAACTCAAAATCTTGAGCATGTGCTCAATCATGAGAAGACAAGCTTAGTGGCTAAAATGAGCTTAAGTCCTCTATGATAGGCAATTCGACAAGTGCGCGATGGGCGACACTCGGCCTGGTGAACAACTTTGTTGACAAATTCAAACAGTAGATGATATTCGGGCTTCATTTGATTTTTGAGCATTCGATCGCTGGTTAGGTTCCCTTCCAGTTTCCCTATTATCTTTTGAAAATCTCTAGTGGCTTGCTTTTCCTTCATAGTAAATTCCTAGGCCGATGTGCACATTCGAGTATCTTTCCAAGAGAAATTGAGTCAAACTCCAACTCAACGCCACCAACCTCAACAAACACAATTTCATCATCATCAGTAAAAGACAGGGATGAGTAGAACTCAGTAACTTCAGCTTCATACATGATAGGCATGGGAAGGTCAAACAAGTGCTCCCAACACTTGATAACTTACAATCTCAATGAGTTCTTGCATACCTGCATCTCTGCTATGTTAGGATCAAAGATTCTTCTGACACCTTCTTTGTTTCACGATATTTGCAACTCGTTCCTTCACATCCCCCTCCAGTGACTTACTTATGATGCATTTTCCTTTAGAGACAGCACCATTAAGTGCTTCTTTTTGGACGCTGCGCGGGAGCACCTGGTCCTTCACGAGTTTTCCCCACGGGCAATTTGTTTCCCCTTTTTTTGAGACCTTGGCACTACAAAGAGATTTCTTCTCAACCTTAGGACTTTCTTCCATAACTTGAGATGGGACTTCAGTATCCAGATACACAATAGGAGAGGGTGATCTTTCTCATCAGAAACACAGTTGCTTTGGTAACTTGACGCCTCTTCAAGGTGTTTTGAGGCTTTCCTTCAAAATCAAATCTAAGGATTTCTTGACTGTGCCCTGGTAGCAGGCCCCTTTTTGTTCCCATCGGACCCTGGACAGAGTGTCTTGATGCGGACGGGATTTTCTTTTAAAAACTAGATGGATGGGAACTTCGTCATCATCGAGGCGAGAGAAGGAGGTTCCCTCGAGCGGTTCCGAGATGGAGAAGTGAGGTTCAAGGGCTTCTACGTCATTGTGCCAGGGTTTCATCCGCAGGAGAGCAGCAACAAGGGGGGCTTCTTGAAGGACAGTTCCCCACTTTCTTGAACAAATAGATAGTTTCCCTCGGCGGGATCCGGTTTACTTCCTTGTTAGATGGGGACGCTCGCCGACTTCCTTTTCTCGAGTACCCAAAGCAATGATAAATCCCTTAATAATTTCAGCCTCACTTTGGAGTATGTTAGAAGGTTCTTCTTTTGACTCCATTATACCTCCTTCAAACAAGGTTTCAGTGGACAAATCTGAACCCTCCTTTGGATGAACATCGAGTCCCTCCTTGGCACATCAGGACTATCGACAGGTCATCCACCATTCCTGTCCCCTGTATTGTCATCCCGATGAGTGATAGCGGCGTGAGGAATGACTGAAACAACACTGGGAGAGTGCACCTTGGAGCTTGGGCTATCTAAGAGATTGTCGGTCTTTGCTAGGAGAGGAGGGACGATTAGAAGGAATAAGTGTTAAGAATAAGGTTGTCGATGAAGTTGGGTTCCCTAAGTGGATGGGAGAAGGAGGGTTTCACTGAGTCATTATCGATGATGGTGGAGGACAGGAAAAATGATAGATGTTGAAGAAAGGAGAAGAGAGACACGGGAGATGTAGAGAGAGAATTTGAAAGAAAGAAATATAAGAAATTTGGTTAGAAGAGATGTTGAAGAGGAGGTTGAAACTTGAACCAATTAATAAAGGAAGCTTGATATGGTTCAAAGCGGCCGGATGTGACGTTTTGGGGGAGTCGTATCGGTTTCTTGAAGGCGGGATAAGTAGAATGACATGGCACAATTAAGTATGTTTTATATAAAAGCTTAGAGCATGACTAAGAGTGTTGACCTATTTGAGGAACCTGGTCCCTCGAGGGTTGCCGTGGGCATTGAACCTCGACGAGTGTGCTATGTTTTACATCCCTTACTACGGTCCCTCACATGCATGCATACCCGTGACGGTATAAAGATAAATTAGACATCGTATTGCAGTCGTCACCATATACACTTAGATCTAGCCACATATGAGGAAGAAAGAAACACTAAGGCTAGAAATGGATGTGCCTTTCACATCCATGCGTTTTTGCGATCGATCCTAGCTTCATCAGATTTTGTTCAAAATGCTTTTTTCCCAAGGCCTTTATGAATATTTTAGCTACCTGGGGAAAAAAGCATTTTGAACAAAATCGGATGATGCCGCACGTCAATGTGTTTATCCATTTGAGAAAATGATGCCGCACGTCAATGTGTTTAGTTCTCTTGTGTTGGACTGGATTCTTCGCCATGTTCAGGGCATAGTATTATCACGAGAAGAGAGGTACATGATCACATGAATACCATAATCTTGAGTTGTTGCGATCCATAACAGCTAGCACATCATGAAGCGTTTGAGACATACTCAACTTCAGCGATGGATAGTGCAACTAAATTTTGCTTCCTGGTTCCCTAAGAGATTAGGAGGATCCAAGGAAGTGATCCATTCAGTACTTTTCTATCACAAAAATCCCTCGTAGTCGGTATGACATATCCAACCAAATTGAAATTATCACCGAGGAAGGATAGAGGAGCACCGGATCGGGAAGTATACTTGAGATATCTCAAAATTCGTTTAGTAGCTTTCAGATGAGATTCCTTTGGATTGGACTGGAAGCGAGCGCACATCCCTACACTGAACACAATATCAAGTCTTCTTGCGGTTAAGTCTGATGAGATCGATGATACCCCTATACATGGTTGGATTCTTAGGAGAACTAGGTTCATCATTATCCAGTCGAGTAACGATTTGCAAGTGGAGTATCGATAGGCAGACTCCATATCATACTTCTTGAGCACCTCGGAGATGTATTTACATTTGACTTATAGTGATACCATCTTGCCTTTGCTTGATACGTAGTCCTAGGGAAGTTTAATTCACCCGTCATACTCATCTCAAACTGCTTCCTATAAGCTTTCGAAATCTTCACATAGAGAGATTGAGGTTGATCCAAAAATAATGTCATCGAGATAGACCTGTACAATCAACAGATTTTTGCCCTTTTCTTTGAGAAACAATATGTTGTCAATCTTCCCCCTTTTGAATCCATTTCTAAGAAGAAATCTTGAAAACCTTGCCCCCTATACCAAGCTCGGGGTGCCTGCTTCAACCTATAAAGGGCCTTGTCCAGCTTGTATACATGGTCAGGAAACTCATGATCTTCGAAACCTGGTGGTTGCTTGACATACACTTCCTCCTTGGATACCCATTCAAAAAGCACTTTACATCCATTTGAAAAAGCTTGAACTCCATGTAAGATGCAAAGGCAATGAGTATTCTAATGGCCTCTATGCTTGCAACTGGAGCAAAGGTTTCCTCATAATCTATTCCTTCTTCCTGATTGTAACCTTGAACTACCAACCTTGCTTTATTTCTGATTGTGTTTCCATTTTCATGTAGCTTGTTCCTGTATACCCACACGGTTCCTATAATGGTTCTATTGAAATTTAGTCTAGGAACCAAGTGTCATACCTTGCTTTTCTTGAACTGTTCTAACTCATCTTGCATGGCAGAAATCCAATCTAAATCTTTCAATGCTTCCTTGATATTCTTGGGTTCTATCTGGGACAAAAAGGCTGAGTGAGCAATCATATTTCGAACTTGAGAGAGGGCGGTGATCCCCTAGTCAAAAGAGAGGATATTATGTTGTCCAATGGATGAGATGCTTTCGGTGCTTCAATTTGAGACTCTGGGATGGGGAAGATCCTATCCTGGTTGGTTGATTGGAGTTGCTAGATCAAGTGCTTCCTCATCATTTGAGCCTTATTTCTGTAAGTGATCCATACCATGGATTAGCCCATCTCTATGTAAGTCATTCCTTGGTGAGTTCATATGAGTATCTAGTTGCTGCCCATTTAACTTTAGTCACTACCTACTGTGTTCATCTGCTGATTGCATGACTTGTCTGGGGATCTGGTCCCTCACCAGGTACAGGTTGTAGCTTTACGGTCCAGCTTCAAGATCTTCAATATGATTTTTAATCTTTGATCATTACAACTTTGGACTCATCAAAAACAATATGAACACTCTCTTACACATACTGTGTCTTTTATTGAAGACTCTAGGCTTTGCTTTCTGTGATGAATACCCCACAAAGATACCTTCATCACTTCTTGCATCAAATTTTCCAAAGGCCTCTTTTCCATTGTTCAAGATAAAACATCTGCATCCAAATGCCCTTAAATAGGACAATTTAGGTTTCTTCCCATTCAACGAAGCTCCATATGGCGTCTTTTTCTAGAAAGGGACACGTCCAAGCACTGTTTATCATAACATGCGTGTTTACTGTCTCTCTTCCAGAAGAGTTTTGATATTCCACTGGATATCAACATTGTTCTGCCACATCCTCTAGGGTACTATTCTTCCTTTCAGCCCACCTGCCGTTTTGTTGTGGAGTCACGGGTGTAGAAGAATTATGAAATATGCCATTTTCTGCCTGAGAATTCATCAAATTGGGCATTCTCAAACTCAGTTCCATGATCATACCTAATGCTCACAATGTACTTCCATACTTGAGTTGGATCGGCTTTGAAAAGATGATGAATACTTCAAATGTTTCCATCCTTGGACTTGAGAAGCCGTTTCGAGTAAATCGTGAGTAGTCATCCACAATTACAAAAGATGTACGTTTGCCTCCTCTGCTGCGCACATCTCATTGATCCACATAAATCCATGTGCAGTAACTCAAAGAGGTCTTGAGGGTGCTAGCATCCTTCTTAGGTTTAAATGATGACCTAACCTTCTTCCCTCTAACACATGCATCGCACATCTTATGATCGGCGAAGTTTAGCTTAGGCGAGACCACGGACCCGGGTTCTTAGAGATTAACTTGTTGAGAAAAGAGAAACTTACATGTCGAGCCGTCTGTGCATAGTTCACTATCATCTTCCAAAGTGCTTAAGCACTTCATATCATGATCACCGATGGAGCTCGTTGTCACATAGATGTTTTTCCATCTTTTAGTACCAAAATAACTGCGATTCAATATTGGTTATAGTGCAAGGAAGGCAGATATGAATCTTACCTCGTTACCTTCATAAAAAATTTGAGAGACACTCACCAGACTATACTTCAATCCTTCCCATAAAAAATATCTTCGATAACGTGAGCTACATTTCTTAACTTTTCCCATACCTAAGATGTACCCTTTCTTTTCATCGCGAAAGGACATCTTGCCTTGAAGGGCCGCGGAGGGATTTCTTCAATTTTTCCTGTCATATGCCTTGAGCAACCACTGTCCATGAACCATTTAAAGAGATATTATCATTGTCTATGTTACACCACTGTAAAATTTCTGACACTTAGATGGCATATTCGCGTGTTAGTTAAGAGTATTTGAAAGCCATACATGCTAGAAAAAAGGCTCATGAAAAAGACCCGGACGAAAATACTGTCGAACCATCGCGGAAGGAGCGGGGCAGAGCCCCTCCGCGATGGCAACGTGTCGGAGGGGAGCCTCGCGTTGGCTCCGTGACACGTTGGCCTTGTCGAGCAAGTATATAAAGCCTCCACCGGTTTAATTCATTAAATATCGGATAATTTCCAGAGAAGGCTGCGAAAATAGAGGGTACGAGGAGATTTATAAATTATCGCCGATTACGCCGTCAAGCAGTCAAATTCAAATTAACCTCGAATCTGAGGTATTTAGCGATGAGGAGCATTTCTACGGATTTAGTTTATGAGACGCCGGCAAATCGTCGGGCTACCGGAGCTAAGATAAGTGGAATTGCTCAGAATTAGTGTCAATGTACTCCTAGCCTTAAAAAGTGAGTATTTATCCCTTCCCGGACTTTCGAGAAATAGCAAGTTTTTGACCGTCTTTCGATAAGCCAAAGTTTGGGCTATAAATATATCGAAAGTGACGTTTTCTTTCAGAATATTAGTGTATTTAGTTCTAATTGACATATATGTAAATGCAGTTGGGAGAAATAGCTGGGTACTGACCGAGCTTCGTCCGTTAGTCGGATAACCCGAGGTTAAGGTATGTAAAGCGGAGTTTCTTCGGCAAGTTAGTACTCTAGCCTAGCATAATTCAGTGAACTCCGTAATAGAATTCCCGGAGTTGAATATCGAATGTTGTGCAAGTTCAGTAAACCTGTTTTGTTGTCATGTGTATTCGAGTCCGAAAGTTAGTAACGGCGCCAAATGACGAGTTATCGTTTCGATTCAGTATAACCTTGATATGTGTTTAGCAAGCATGTTTTAGAATAATATGACATATATTCAGAATAAAAGTTAGTAAAGTAAATCAGACAGACAGATAGTATCTTGGCTACAGTATAGCCATATAGTTAGATGATATCTTGGCTACGGTATAGCCATACGGTCAGAGACATTATCTTGGCTACAAATTAGCCATGCGATCGAGATAAAGATCCCGAGATTCGGTATAAAGCGATATGAGAATCAATATAAAATGAAAGAGTTCGAATAAGAAATCGGAATACAAGATAGTATTTTCAGTTTAAACTTGCTATATATGTGTTTATTGATTTATTCTGAGACTTGATTGTGTCGTGAGGCACCCTTTTGAGCGTCCTGCCGCCCTGCAGGTTGGTAAACGTGGCCGCCCGGCGGCGGGTGGGCCTCGTCACTCAAGGAGTGGCATGCGTTGATAGGGCGAGAAGATGGGATGAAGCTTTTCCCATATCAGGCTGATCAGCATTTTAGTACAGTTTACCCTGTTGTGCGCATGTACTTGAGGAACAAATTTCAGATCTGATTCACCATTTGATCTGATGCAGGAGTCCTCCCAGGACTCAGAACCACGATTATTTATATCGGAGGCCATAGCCGAGCCGGGAGACCTAGGGGGCCGGCGAGGTGCTCGTAGTTATTAGGCCAGTGGAGTGACTTATTTTGGTAGGGGTGGGCATAAAAATCGAAAACGGCCGGGCCGAACCGGAACTAATTCGGTTTTCGGTTTCGGTTTTCGATTTCCCGGTTCGATTTCGGTTTATTTTTTAAATTTCAATTAAATTACATGTTTTTTTTGTTTTTTTAATTTTTTCTTTTTTTAATTTTACATTTAAAAAAATAAATTATAACTTAATTTCAAAAAATAAAAATACTACCCCCAACCCAAATCTCAAAGTCCATTTAGAAATTATTTATATAATTGATACAATTGCTTAAGTTTTTTTTACAAATAACAAATTTTATAATAGTTTTAAATTAATAATATAAAAACATTAAAACGTTACTATTAAAAAGAAAAAATTAAAAAAACAAAAAAAATAATAATATTTATTTAACAAGAAATTAGGGACCATAGATTATTAAAATCTTAAAAGACCCTTAACTTTTTATTGGTTTTTTTAAAGGATAATAAGCATATGAGAAAATTTATTATCAAAAATTCAAATGTTATGTATGTACTACTAAATGTAAATCAATTGATCCAGCTATTTTCTTTATTTAAAAGTTAAAATTTAATTTTTAATATGTCTATTAACTTTTCTATTTTTTTAATAATCAATAATTTATTTTGAATTTGAAAAGATGCTTTAGAATTCAAACATAAAATAATTTATTTTGAATTTGAAAAGATAAAACAACTCATTTTTAATTAAAAAAGTAGCTCATTTTGTAAGTTAAAAAAAAAGCCCATTAATTAGGCCCATAACCGAAAAACTGAATTAAAAAACTGAACCGAACCGAATTTGAAAAAAACCGAACCGAACCGAATTAGTTTGGTTCGGTGTTCGATACACTACATGAAAAACTGAAAACCGAAAAAACCGAACCGAAATTTAAAAAAACCGAACCGAAAAACCGAATGTCCACCCCTAATTTTTGGTTAGTTTTGACCCGGGTAGGGGTATATAGATTGTTTGATTGGTTGGCACCATCTGGCTTATGGGGGTTGGTATTGGTTCTTTCTTGCTATATATATGTATTTA
>JACEIK010003289.1:79093-115713 GCA_018107945.1 Datura stramonium | reverse complement strand
TTAGTAGATAATTTAATTTATATTTAATTTACTTATTTATTTAAATAAGAGTTTATTTATCCAATCACATAGTTAGGTTAATTTTAATAATTGACTATTTTTTTATCACTTACTCATTCTCCAACATAATTAATGAATCCGGAAGGGATCCACATTTGTGAACCTCAAATAGAGTCTAACACCTTCCTTTCGAGGTAACTTGAACCCTTACCCGACTCTGGTAACCGAGGCTAGTTAAACAAACTTTTAGTTTATTACGGTGCCCTAACGCTCCATAATCCACTAGGTGGAGACTCTTCATTCTAAATAATCCTAATAGAGTTGTCACATGTCGAGTTCCTTTTTATTTTTGCAAAAAAAATGGAGCGCGACAGCATGGCTACTGTACTGAGGATTTTAGGTTCTAATCATAGCGGTTTTATTTTTATGTGGGAATTGTGATTTTTTTTAGTTTGGAGAAAATTTCTTTCCCTTTGGACAAATGATCTTATTTTCCTTGCGTGTTTATTGTCATAATTAAATATATATATTTTTTACCAAATATATTCTCTTTTTCTTATTTACCTGATTTGTTTCCATGATTAATCCTTTTCTTTACGCCCTTTATTTATTTTTATATAATTTACCATGTTTAATCCCTTTTCTTTTTTCCACTTATTTATTTTTTGGTTTAATTGATTATTTCCTCATGTATGCTTCATTAAATATTATTTAAGCACGAAGTCACTAACGATTTTCTTTCTTTTTGTTTCCATTCATTTACACTGTCTCATTTTTTTAATGTATAATCTGTAATCATTATCTTAATTATTTGGATAATTATTAACTGCGTTCCTAAATTGTCATTCCGCTCATATTTTCCCCACTTGGGAACCTCTCACTGTCACACACTTGATAACGGTTGCATGGTTTTACGGCCGTTCACTATTAAAATACTCTCCGAGGAATGCCTCATGATTTATCGATCAGTGGTGTGTCCATGGTCATGAGCTTCCTCACTCTCAAGTTGTCCGCTTGGGCGAACCGTGTCATACCTACTCTTGTTCTTAGATCTTGACCGTGCACGCCTTTAATAAGAAATACACGTCATATCAAACTTGGGAAATCGCAACGCCCATGGTGCATCAAGATTAATAGTAAAACCTTGCCTTGAGTCTTAAGGAATTCTCAATCCCGAAAAAGACGCTTTCGTAATTTATGTGCATTTTTTAACAATATATGTTAATTGGAGTTGTTACCCTATTAACTTTAGTTTGTTTCCTTCCGTGTATACTTTTTTTCTTGTGCATTTATTTGTTTCCTTGTTTAAATTATTATATTGTTCAATATTTAACTCTTTCCCCTTATTCTATTTATCTGTTTTCTTATTTAAATTATTTACTCCATGTTTAATTCCCTTTTTTACATTCTTTATATGCTTTCTTGTTTAATGTTTAATGCTTTTATTTTATGTTAACCCTTTTCGACCATCTCTTTATATGTTTATTTAAAATAACTCATGACATGTTTATTTCTTTTTACCGCTTTATTAAATTTTTTTATTTCTTTTCTTAATTGTTTATTGTGTTACTGCTTTTTATTACATATTAATTATTATAGCTTTATAAATTGTCATTCTGCTCATACTTCCCCCCACTTGAGAACATAACACTATCACACACTGTACATGCGAGTTGTGCTTTGCACATCTCCAAATTCTTTCAAAACCCATTTAAAGATTGGCATATATGTGGGGTGAATGGATAGTTTTACTATCATGTGATCACATGCCTTCTCACATAAGAAAACCTTTCCGTCCGTGTCTACCCAACTGTTTGAAATTTATGTTAAGCATGCATGAATTATCCCTAGGAGGTCTCGATATCCTTGGGGTATAGTTTGACTTTGCCCAAAGTCCAAAGAGATTTACAATCTCGAAAAGGACATTATCATATCTATTTGCATTTTTTTGAGAGGTCAATATGCCTAAAAAATGTAGAGTTTTTGCTCCTTTGGTGGGAAGGGTAAAACTATCATTTCATTATGCAGGTTGTTAAGCACCAATCCACATCATATAAGCTAGGAAGAAGCCAAAGAAGGAAGAGCATTTCCATTTAGGCTATAGCTTTACTTTTTGTAATTTATTTCTTTTAATACATCATTATGTAAAATAAAGCAATAAATTATTTATGTATTTGAAATTTTAGTGGAGCAAATGGAATGATATATTATTGCATATTTGTCTCTCAAAATGCACTAGGCCTACCTCTGGCACGAAAGAGGCCCCCAAATTTGGAAACGTATTAATGTGTTTATTTCCTTGAATCTTTAATTTACAACATGTTATGTTCGAGTTTAATTACTGATTTTATTTTTCTGTTTATTTTTTATCTTGATTATCCCCCTTCCTAACGTTGATTTTTGCATAACCACATGCCATATCCTCCTCCTAGTTGGTTCACAAAGTCAAAAGTGAGATGAATGACAATAATAGTTCAACAAACAGAATTGAAACGACTGCTCCAAGGGATTCCGCAGAGAGTTTAGGGAAAAGGTATCCACCTGAGTATAATGACATGGTACTAAGGATGGAACAAAGGATTTTAGAACTTCAAGGAGAATTATCCCAAGTTCGTAATGCAACTAACTTGTCGGTCTCACTATAGACTTCATTAGAACCACAAACCAAGGTCTATGCCCCTACCAAGCGTTATATCGCTATTACAAAATTTTCTCTATCATCCCATCAAGTATCATATCCTTAAAACAATTCTATTCATATATATTTGCTTCCTCAAAGTCATATACATTATCAACACAATGCATACCCAACTTCATCAAATGCATATCAAAACCAAGCTGCCCCACAAGGTCCACCCACCATATCTCACATCTATCACTTACCTTCCCCATACACCTCCAACATGTCTTATGCTCATACTTTCGGTAATCATACCTTGAACCCCATTTACATTGATACTACTCCACTCACTCATCATCTAGGTGAATCTGGACTATTTGAGAAAGACAGCTTGATACAATCTATGGTTGTGGAGCTTAAGAAGATGAACAACTGAATACAGAATATTAAAGGGGCCAAGGGCATAGAAGGCTTAAATTATGAAGACCTATGTATACATCCTGATGTCGAGCTACCGGTGGAGTACAAATCTCCAAAGTTTGAAATGTTCACTGGCACTGGTGATCTGAAAGCCCACTTAAGGATGTATTGCGATAAGCTGATTGGAGTAGGAAGAGATGAAAATATCCGAATGAAGTTGTTCATGAGAAGTTTGACTAGAGATGCCCTCAGTTGGTATATAGAGCAGATTAATTGGACTGATATGGCTACAACTTTCGTAGAGAAGTTCGGTTTCAATACAGAGAATGCACCAGATTTGCACTATATTCAAAACTTGAAAAGAAAGCTTATAGAGACATTCAGGGAATATGCCACCCGTTGGAGGTATGAGGCCGCCAGAGTGCGACCTCCAATGGGGGAAGTTCAAATGAAGGATGTCTTCATGCGGAATCTGGACTCACAAGTATATGATAGGTTGATGTTGGTTAGTGAGAAGAGCTTCGCCGAAATAATCAAATTAGGAGAAAAGATTGAGGATGGTATCAAGAATGGTACCATTATCGATTGGGAGGATTTCAAGCAGCTAGAAAAACTTTGTAGCCTGGTAAGACCACTGAGAACAAGAATATGAAAGAGGTGAATGCTGTATCGCCTACAGAAGAGCCGAAAACTCATTGGAGCTACCCAGCACCTCCACTCCAATACCGAGTGCCTCCATTTCAATATCCGGCACCAATATACAATCACCCAATACCGTTCTACAATCCTAATACTTATCCTGTTCATAATGCACAACCTACACACTTTCAGTTCCCTCCACCTACACTTCAAAGGCCTCCAATTTATCAAAATCAACTAAATTAACAATCTTTCCATCCTGTGATATCTTGAGCAAATTCATCCAAGAAATATACTCCTTTGGGTGAGGCTATAACCCCATTGTATGGAATATAAAGGTTTCCGGCTATATCACTCCGATTCCTACAATAGTGATGGGTACACGTGCAAAATGACTTGATCATGCTAAGGCTTGTGATTATCATTCAGGGATGAAAGGGCACACAATGGAAGAGTTCCGAACTATGAAAGATAAGATTCAAGCATTGATTAATGCCAAGGTGATACACCTGAAATGAAAGATGATGCTCGTTTAAGATATTGAAGTTGAAATCAATCCTCAGTTTGATTTGTTCCCTCATTTGATAGTTTTACGATATGTATTCTGAAGTACGTTGGACTTGATTCCCATTTAAGAGGGATACGTAGGCACCCCTATGGGGTTCGGTCTGTATCTCAGTAAAATCTTTTTCAAAAGTAAAAGGCAAGGGATTGATTCTCCAAAAAGGATGTCTATGGAAGGACGTGACATCCAGCCTGATCATAAGTTCAAATCTCATGAAATCGGGATAGCAACAGACGAATAGAGGCACAAATCAATATTTTCCTTTTTAAACTTATAATTTGTCTTTGAGCACAGGAACAACAGGTACAAATTTGCAATCATCAGGATTTACGAAGGTATTCGTTATCAAAGATAAAGCTAAACCACTTGAAGATTGTTAATGCCTTGCAGATTATGAATGGGGTTAAGCCCTACCCTCTTAGTAAGTTAATCGAAGCTGAACACTGTTTTATTTAAAGCTAAGTATTATTATTTTGATCTCTCAATGGATTAAGTACTACCCTCAATTTTTAAGGGCTAAGCACTTCCCTATGGGTTAAGAACTACCCTCTAATTTTTAAGGGCTAAGCACTGCCCTATGGGTTAAGCACTACCCTAAATTTTTAAGGGCTATGCACTGCCCTATGTGTTAAGCACTACCCTCAATTTTATAAGAGCTAAGCACTACTCTATAGGTTAAGCACTACCTTCAATTTGTAAGGTCTACACACTGCTCTATGAATTAAGCACTACCCTCAATTTTTAAGGGCTAAGCACTGCCCAATGGGTTAAACACTACCCTCCATTTTATAGGGCTAAGCACTGTCCTATGGGTTAAGCACTACCCTAAATTTTGAGGGATAAGTATTGACCTATTATTTTTTAAATGGGTTAAGCACTACCCTCATTTTTAAGGGCTAAGAACTGTCCTATGGCTTAAGCACTATCCTAAATTTTAAGGGCTAAGCATTATCCTGTGGGTTAAGAACTACCCTCAATTTTAAGGACTAAGCACTGTCCTATGGGTTAAGCACTATCCTCCAATTTTTAAGGGCTAAGCATTGCCAATGGGTTAAGCACTACACTCTAATTTTTTTAAGGGCTAAGAACTTCCCTATGGGTGAAGCACTACCCTTCAATCGTTTAAAGCTAAGCACTGCCTTATAAATTTCGATCGGGTTAAGTCCTACCCTCTAAAAATTTGCTCGAGCTAATCATTATTTCTGCAAAATATTATCTTATGCTTATTGACTAATCACTTTTATCCAGTATTTTAAAATTTCAAGCTACTATTGTGTTATTTCAAGTTACTCTCGTGATATTGAATCAAACTACTACCATACTACTTTCAAGCTTTCAAGCTACTTCCAAGCTACTATTGTATTTTTTTCAAGTCGCTATTTTACTTCTGAGCTGATATTATTGTGGTACGTTCACCATTCTTTTGATTTCTATATGGGTTAAGCGCTACCCTCCAAATTTTAAAAGGTTAAGCATGGTCCTACTATTTTTGACATTGTTCAGGTTAAGCATTACCCTCTCAAAAATTATCCAAGCTACATCTTTATTTTCGCAAAAGTTATTCTTAATTGTCTCCGCCCATTATCATTCATCTATTTATTTATTTTTCAAGCTCTACCCTTTTCATTGCATGTTACTTAGAAGCAATTTTTCATTTTCATTTCGCCTTTCAATCTTTTATCTTTCGGATTAGCCCTCATTCTGACATTACTGCATTTTGATACGGAAATAACAATTTCATCTATCTCTTTCACCTCTCTACTCATCATTTCTTACTCTTTTTGTTCCATATTCAAATGTCGTATTATCAATATTCTTTAGGAATCTCATTCGTTCCTAAATCTAGAACTACACACARCCTGATTCTTGTAGAYCCGAGATATATAGGCGACTTCATCCAAAGTCTCGACCATAATATTTGCACAACTCTTATTTCTTTTCGTCCAGTCTCATTGATATCATACCTCAGTCGGACAAAATTGGATACTAAGTCAATGTTCTTTACTCAACAATTCATCCTTCATTTCCGAGCAAAGAAGGGGCAGTTGCTGACACCCAATTTTGACCTCCCGATGCCTTATCAAAGTTGCATATTAATATAAATGTACATGTTTCAAGATTACCCTTCTAACATAATTATTTAGTTTACTTTCGTAATATTTTAATTACGTGTGATTGATACATCTTTTATCTCTTAAATAAATTACGTGACAACTCTAGTTCCCTTTTTGTTATGGTAAGTTGGTAATTGATTCTATTAGTTACTTTGAATGAAATCTTTAAATATGAATATGTGTTTATTTATGTTAAGTTTTATACATGATCATCTCCTTTTCCTTATACCAATTTGAAATAATTATATTACCTGTCTATTCTTGGTAAACTTTAACTTTTTAAATGCTTAATTGATTTCATTAGGAGATAATGTTTTTCAATTGAGTATTTTACTCTATCCTTATATCGTGAACAATTTTCTATCAACTGTGACAACCTTGGTGTCTATCTAATTTTGGTACTCTTTGCTTTTTTATATACGATTGATTTCTTCCTATTATTAATTAAGTAGGAGAATTCCTTTGCTTGATATTGGTGAATATTCCTTTGTTACATTACAACTTTAGTCCTCATCTATTCTTGGTAAATTAGAATTTCATCTACTGTTTATGGAATGAAATTCTTTTAATTGATTTTTCTAAATATTGCCTCTTCCCTTAACCCTTCTTACTTTTTTTTGTATAAACAGACCTTCTCCTCTTTGTTGGACATAGGAACATGACTATTTCTCTAGCAGTATAACATAGGGACATGACTTGATTCTTTAACAAGACGACTTTGCCTCCTCTTTAATATTAGAACGGTTAATTCATAAGCAATAAAAAAATTTCTCTCTTCGTTAATACTTATGTAGATTGCTTATTATTCTGAATTCATCTCTCATTGATTGCTTATTATTCAGAATTCATCTCTCATTGATTTCTTATTATTCATAATTCGCCTCTCATTGTTTAGTTCCTCCAAACTATGCTACTTTTATTTGTTTACTAATTTATTCATTGTCGATGCATATGCTTATTTGGTTTGTTATTTAGCCAGTTCTCTTTATATCTACATGAAAAATGTCAATCTTTGAGTTTGTTCATAATTGTGATATTATCGTATTTACATGCTACTTATGTTTTTATACAGATATATGCTTGAGTTGGTTTAGGTTGTTAAAGCATGTTTTCCCTTGACTTTGTTCAAATATACAGATGAGTTGTTCGAGTATTGCGATGCAACTGAGAGATGCATGATTTTATTTTCTTTATTTTTTTTTACTATCTTTATTATTGTTTGAATCACATTTAATTAATGTATGAACAAATGTATATAATGAAAAAGAAATGTTAAAGGGGGTTGGGCATTATGTGCTAGTTGTTTATATATATAACACCCACCCAAATTTTCAACAGTGATTATGTGTATTTATATGTAACTATTTATTTGCTTATGTTTCAAAATTTAAATCTTTATTTAATCTTTTAAAATATATTATTATACTTTCAAATTAAGACCGATCTCTTATTAACTTGTTGCTATGGTTGAAGGTCGTGATTCATTATATCGTGTGGCCATCCCTATAGAGAAACAAATATTTTTTTAGACTTTTAAATTTGTTAAGCTTGTTAATATCTGAAAACATTTAAATTATTGTAAAAGTATTTATAAATTATAATTTTTCTCGTCCTTCTTTTATTTTATTTGGAGTAATTACGATTTATATATTGTGAGTTAGTAGATAAAAATATCATTTATGGTGTTTCTTTTATCTTTCCAAATTTCTTTCTCCTTGCTTTTCTGAATAATTTAGATCTTTTAATTAATAATGTTCTTGTCCTTATAATTATCTGCCTATTTAATAAATAAGTTGATATTTCCTTGAGCACTTAGTATCACTCAAAGGCACTTTTGTGTCCCTAGTATGCCATGCTCGATTTGTTTTTTGTCATCCTATCCAACAAAGCCTTGGCTGTCCCATAAGGTTGGTCCATGAAAGATCCCCCAACTAAATTATTGGCCACTGACTTTTTAATGAAATCCAGGGATCAATAAAAACTCTGAAGTATCACTCCCTCTAGTAACCCGTGGTTTGGTCATAAGGCCACTTTTTCATGAACCTAATCCATACTTCATGTAAGGGTTCACCTAGGATTTACCTAAAGTTGGTAATGTCCTCTCTCAGCTGCAACATCTTCAATGGAGGGAAGAACCTATCTAAAAAAGCTTCAGTCAATTCTTTCCATGAAGTGATACACCCCAGAGGTAGCTCTTCTAGCCACATGGTAGCTTCTCCAGTCAAGGAAAATGGGAAGAGCCTTAGTCTAATTGACTCTTGACTTGTATTAGTAATGTTAAAGGATTGGCATCTCTCAAGAAAATTTCGAAGATGTCAATTAGCATCCTCACTCTCAAGGAAATTTCGAATATGTCGATTAGCATCCTCACTCGGTTGTCCTCCAAAGAGTTCTTTCATTTGTAGCAGGTGTAACATCATGCTGGTCACATGAAACACCACATTCCCCACTGTGGCTGCTAGGAAAATATCACCCGCTACTTCTAACATTATTGCATTATCATCCTTGTGGTCCATGTGGCCATCCATAGGACCTTCTAGAGAGTATTGGCTCATAACAGTCAGCCTAAAGAGACACCAAAAACGACAATAATTGTAAAAAGAAAACACAAGATGCTCAATTAATTAAAATCAACCATCAACTAGGGGCTATCTAATCCTATTCCCCGGCTATGGCGCCAAAATTTAGGATGTCCAAATCCACTCCTCACAAGGAGAAAGTATAAACGGTCGTCTCAATATAATTATTCAACTCATGTGTCGGGGTCGAATCCACCGGGAATGGAGTTTGAAGGCACAAAATTTGTATTCGAATTGAACTAAATTGAATCATTGCATTAAAAATAAAAAAATAAATTGGGGAAAGTAGGATCACAATTTGAATTTAAATCAACTACCAATCAAAAACAATGCAACCAACTTAAATAAACAAAGATGAGCAAGGGCTAGGGGTACACTATTGACGGGGCATCAATTGGATTAGAATTAACTAGGAAATCAAATCATTACTCACAAGCATACATAGCCATGGACGAGGTGGCACTTAGTATTTTTTCAACCACTTGGGTGCCTTTTTCCTCAGCTTTTCTCTAGCCCAACCCTATATAATCAAGGCCCAAATACCCACCATTATTTTCTAACCTATAATCTATTCCCCTTTTTCAAGCAACAATATAATAAGTAAACCAAACTGATATTTGCAATTATGGATAATTCAGTTATAATTTGGAGAAAACAATAGATTTATACTAAATGAATAATTATAAGATCAATCTAGCTTTATCCCCAATCATGCACACACCCCTAGCAAAATATTCAGCCCCTCATAAATGAAAAAAACAAGATTATATTGATAAATAAACTCATAGAATTCATCATCAAGAGTAAATTGCAAGCTCAAATTTGCCTTTAATGGAGGCTTTACCTTGAGGAAGAAGAAAAAGATGAAGAAAAGCTAACTCTATTTTTCTCTCTCTAGAAAATTAAAAACAATCCAATGTAATACAATTCAATACTCTATTGAGAAGGAAAGTTTAGTACTTTTCAAGGAATGTACGAAAGTATGTTACAGCTACTCCTCTTTTCTTGTGCTAGACGATTTTACCCTTCTGATGACGGCCTTACTTACGAGTCACCGACGTTCTGTAGGTTTCCATTCGTTGGGCATCGCTCTATCGCAATTGAGGGCTAGTAATTTCTGTAGCAGTTTGGCGGTTCGTAGGTGCTGACACGCATTCCGCCGATGTACCTCCCACTTCAACACAATGTTCTCCTGCATTTTGTCGGCATTTCGCCGGTGTCATTTGGTTGAATGCAGGTCCCCTTCTTTAAGCTTGTTGCTTTTGTTTAATTCCTTGCTTTCACTATTTAAATTGAATGCCTGTAAAAAACAAAGAGAAAGAGTATAAAATCCTCCTAAATGGATTGAAAACCAAGTGAAAGCTCATGTTTAAAAGCCTAATGAGTTGGTAAATTACCAACTCATCATGCTTATAGTCCAAACCTATTCTGACATTTTTCACCCATAAATTTTTGTTTCACCTGCACATTGAACACACATTAGTCAAGATACTTGGGTTGCCTCCCAAGAAGCGCCTATTTTAATGTCGCAGCACGACGCAAATGGTTTGGTTAGTTAGAATTCACCAAACTACCTCTTGAGTTGCCTCCCATGCAGCGCCTGATTTAATGTCGCGGCATAATGAAAGTCTCTTGACTACTCAGAATTCATCAAGAAACTCAGAATCCACATCAATTGCTGAGACTACACAAAACTTATTTGGTTGCTTCATTGACCTATAGACGTTGAAGGTGACCTCTTTTTTGTTCAGCCTAAACTTGATTTTAATGACCTCTCCATCCTTAACTCTCTTCATGATGGAACCTTGGTACCCTTGACAAGAACCTGCCATTTAACACGCCATGTATTGGCTTTCCTCATCATATCTAGGAGGTGAAACATCTCCCTCATATTGACCATGCCCTTGGGTCCCTACAACATTCAAGCTCTTGGCTCTGGTCCTCATAAGATGTTTATTCATTACCTTATCTTGGGCATAATTACGTGCCCAAGTGCTATTTTATAACTTAATTTGGTAAAGTTTTTCAATTTAATTAATTACATTCTCATGTGATTTTGAATATTTTTGTGTATGAACTAACCAAAATGATTAACCCATGTTTTGTAGGTGAATTATGCTTAGGAGGGATTGAAAATGATGTTTAATGCACAGAAGGAAATCATGGAAGTGAGTGCAAAGAAGTCGCATGAAGAAAGTAGAAGGGGTAGGCTGCCAGCACATACTAGGGTCTATTTAACCTTCTTTCAAAACATCATCAAAATCATGGGTAAGGTTGGAAACATGCCTCTCATCATCTACTCCATCATCATCACATTCTATTATGAACTACCCACACATGGACGTTTTAGATTCAATTTTAGAAAGACAATTTTGTAAAAGAAATTAAGTTAGAATCCTCCCAAGCTCAGTAAATCACCAATATCAACTCAATTTAATCATACCTATGAGTAGAAATGTAAGAATCATGCAATTGAATGAAAACCCATACTTGATCATCATAACCAAATCACAATTCGCTAGGGAATGGGCATGGGTGTGGAAGGAAGCACCCACTCATATCCTTACATACCTGGGATTGAAGAATTCTAACCCTTCCTAATAGCCCAGCTGAGATTCCAATTGGAAACCTTGAAAATTCACATTGATTTTCTCTTCAAACCCCCAACCTTGTATGCATTAGAGTGATGGCCTAAGATGGGTTTTTCTCTGCAAAAACCTCTATATTACGAGCCTAAAACGACGTAGTATAGGCCCTTAGAACTTAGGATTTACGGAAAAGCCCTTACTGAAATCGTTGAAAATAACTGTCAGGGGGTCCTAATGGACAACCTGACTACTCGTCACCAGGGCCTACGATCCGTTGGTTCACCCGTCAAGTACACTGCCTCATCATTCATGAAAATTCATTTTGCTCAACAACAACCCTCCTAACAAGTCGTTAGGACAGGCGACGACTTGTTAGATACAATCCGTCAAATACACTGGATAAGCTTTACCACTTTCTCTAGAACCACCCCACAATTGACATAAAGACTCGTGGTGGCTGACCACCAGTCGTTACATCACCCGTGGGGACCTCGAGTCCATCATCATCTCAGGCCTTTCCCACGAGTCACTTGACGACTCGTTAGGCCTCCTGACGAGTTGTCCAACGACTCATTTTGCAACTGCTGCAACATTTTCCTGTTTTTCTCCTGATCCACTTCCGAATCCGATTATTGAATTTTCGAGGTATAACAATATCTCCCCTTGGGAACATTCGTCCTCAAATGTTAGAACCAAGCAGGAAACAGAAACAAGCATTATCATACTCCCATACTGATTATTTTAATCGAAATTTCACGGAATGATTACCTCCAAAAAGAACCACATAACTGAACTAAATTTAGGCATCACATACATTTATCATAACATAATTCAAAGTTGTGCACATGAAATGAACATGGAAACTGATTAGAGAATTAGGGAAAAAAACTGATACCTCAAGTCAGAACTGAGCCGGTAGAGAAAAAATGCGGGTATCTAGCCATCATGTCCGCCTTGGCCTCCCACGTAGCTCCTTCAACATGCTGATTCCTCTACAAAACTTTAACTGAAGCTACCTCTTTGTTCCTCAGCCTTCGAACTTGTCGATCAAAAATTTCAACTGGGATTTCTTCATAACTGAGGTTGTCTTTCACACCAATGCTGTCTATCGAAACCACCAAGGTTGGATCACCCAAGCACTTTTTCAGAAGTGATACATGGAACACGAGATAAACTGAAGCCAGTTTTGAAGGCAAGTCCAACTCATACGCCACCTTACCAACTCTTCTCACAACTCAGTAGGGGCCAATATAGCGGGGACTGAGTGTACCTTTATTTACGAACCGCTTGACTCCCTTCATTGGAGATACCTTTAGAAACACCCAGTCGTCTACATCAAACTCCAATTCTCTTCTCCTCACATTGGCATACGATTTCTGACGACTATGAGCGGTTTTCAACCGGTTCTTTATCAACTGAACCTTCACATCGCCTCATGAACCGAATCTGGTCCTACCCTAGCTGCCTCACCAACCTCGAACCATTCGATGGGAGATTTGCACCTTCCCCCGTAGAGGGCCTCGAACGATGCCATCTGGATACTACAGTGGTAACTATTATTATAAGCAAACTCGATCAAGGGCAAATGATCATCCCAACTACCTTTGAAATCCATAACACATGCCCTCAACATATCTTCAAGAGTCTAGATGGCTCATTCTGCTTGTTCGTCCATCTGTGGATGAAAAGTTGTGCTTAGCTTAACTTGAGTCCCGAGCCCCTTTTGAAACGAACGCCGGAATTGAGAAGTAAACTGAGTACCTCGGTCTGAAATAATAGACAAGGGCACTCCATGAAGCTGAACCAACTCCCGAATATAAAACTTAGCATAATTTTCTATTGAATTCGTGGTCTTGACCGGTAGGAAGTGTACAACCTTGGTCAACCTGTCCACATTGCCGGCGAGTACGAGGTAGACCTATAACGAAGTCTATATAGATTTCTTCCCACTTCCAAGTGGGGATGCAAATATCCTGAAGTAAACCTCCAGGTCTTCAATGCTCGACCTTCACTTGGTGAAAATTTGGACATTTTTCTATGAACTCTGCAATATTCTTCTTCATACCATCCCACCAATAGATTTCTCGTAAATCCCGATACATTTTCGTGGATACTGGATGAATAGAATATCTGGTACCATGTTCCTCATGCAATATCCGATTTCTTAAATTATCAACGTACAGAACGCATAGTCAACCTTGGTATCGTAGCACACCATCTCCCCCTCGAGAGAAAACCTCCACTTTCTGACTCTGCACCGCCTCCTTCAACTTCCTCAATATTTGATCCTCATCTTGCCTAGATTTAACATCAACTATCAAGGACGATTCCGACCCGTTATGAACCACAACACCGCCATCGGTCGAGTCGGTCAGTGTAACTCCCAGCCTTGCAAGCCGGTGGACCTCGTTCACCAATTCCTTCTTTCCCTCATCCACAAGGGACACACTCTACATGGAGAGTCTACTAAGCACATCTGCAACCACATTAGCCTTGCCTGGGTGGTAAAGGAAACTCATGTCATAATCCTTAAGTAACTCCAACCACCTCCTTTGCCGAAGATTTAGATCTATATGGGTGAACACATATTGCAAGCTCTTGTGATCCATAAATACATCCACGTGAACCCCATACAAGTAATTTCGCCATATCTTCAATGCGAACACCACCGCAGACAATTCAAGATCATAGGTTGGGTAATTCTTCTCATGCACCTTCAGCTATCGAGAGGCATAAGCTATCACCCTCCCACGCTGCATCAACACACACCCAAGTACAACTCTTGAAGCATCACAATACACCACGAAACCATCGTTACCATCGGGTAGGGTCAATACTTGTGCTGAAGTAAGTCGAGCCTTCAACTCTTGGAAGCTTTTCTCACAAGCTTCCGACCACTGAAACTTCACCTTCTTCTGAGTAAAGTTAGTCAAAGGCACTGCAATGGATGAGAAACCCTCCACAAACCTCCGATAGTATCCAACTACTCCTAAGAAGCTCCGAATATCTGAAGGATTCACCGGTCTGGGCCAATTCTTCACCGCCTGAATCTTCTACGAGTCTACTTTTATGACTTCCTTAGACACCACATGGCCCAAGAATGCCACGGAGTCAAACCAAAACTAACACTTGCGGAACTTTGCATACAATTAGCGGTCCTTGAGGGTATGGAGCACAAGCCTTAAGTGAGAGGCATGCTCCTCCTCGCTCCGAGAGTATACCAAGATGTCATCAATGAACACGATCAAGAACATCTCCAAATATGGCTTGAACACCCTGTTCATCAGGTCCATAAAAGCTGCAGGGGAATTCGTTAGTCCAAAAGACATAACTACAAACTCTTAATGACCATACCATGTCCTGAATGCCTTCTTCGGGATATCACTCTCCCGAACTCTGAGATGATGGTACCCAGATCTGAGATCTATCTTCGAGAAACACTTAGCACCCTGAAGCTGATCGAACAAATCATCGATCCTGGGTAAGGGATACCTATTCCTGACAGTGACTTTGTTCAATTGTCAATAATCAATGCACGTATGAAGGGAACCATCTTTCTTCTGAACAAATAATACTGGTGCACCCCATGGAGGCCGGCTCGGTCTAATGAAATCCTTATCTAAAAAATCCTTTAACTGATCCTTCAACTCTTTTACCTCGGCCAGAGCCATCCTGTAGGGAGGAATAGATATAGGCTACACGTCGGGAATAAGGTCAATACCGAAATCAATCTCCCGCTTGGGAGGAATACCTAGCAAGTCATCAGGAAAGACCTCTGGATACTCACTTACTACTGGGACTGACTGGATAGTCGGTGTTTCGAACTCAACATCCTTTACCCTAACTAGATGGTACAAACAACCCTTAGAAATCATCTTCCTGGCCTTAAGGTAGGAAATAAATCGACCTACAGGCAAATCTGAACTACCCTTCCATTCAAAGACTGGCTCACCCGGAATTTGAACTCTACTGACCGGGTCCTACAATTAATGGACACATAACAAGCATACAACCAATCCATGCCGAGAATAACATCGAAATCGATCATGGCTAACTTTATCAGATCTGCTGAGGTGACCTTATGGAGAACCAAGACTGGGCAATTTCTATACACCTGTCTAGCTATAATTGAGTCACCTACTAGAGTAGAAACCGAGAAGGATTTTGACAAGACATCGGGACTAACTCCGAAGCCACTGGCTACATAAGGTGTCACAAAGGACAAGGTGGCCCCTGGATCTAACAATGCATAAACATCAATATGGAAGACTCGCAACATACCAGTAACCACGTCTGGGGAGACCTCCTGCTCCTGACGGGATGGTAGAGCATATAATCTGTTCAGGCGCTGACCGCCAGCTGCACTGGTAGATGCCCCCTGATGTGCTGAGCGAGGGGGTGGGGCTGCTGAGATAGAAGCTGGGCCACGACCCCCAACCTGATCTTGTCTTGCTGCTGGACAATCTCTAAGAATATGCCCGGGTTGCCCGAACCTGAAACATGCACCCGATCATGCCAAGCACTGGCCTATATACCCTCGGTCACATCTGCGACAAGCTGGAAAACCTAAATCTTCGGGCCTGCTGCTCTGACCCCTCGATCCTAATGCTCTCCCTCTTTGATCATGACTAGGCCGAGATGGCACACTCAAGGCTGATGAAGATGGGGTGGATGATCTCTGGTGGGTTTGCTGACGGTGCCCACCGCCGGACCTCTGCTGGGAGAATCTGTGGCCCTCCGTCCTGGCCCTCTTGGCCTCTCTCTCTCTCAAATGTGTCGCCTCCATCTGTTGGGCGTACAACCCCATCTGAGGGAAGTCCATATCCTGGTGGAACATAGAAATCCGACATTCTTTATCCAAGTAACCTGTTATCCCATGCACAAACCTACTTAATCGCTCCCTCTGGTCAACAACTAACTCAGGATCATACTTTGATAGGCGGGTGAACTCAATGGAATACTCTAGTACCGTCATCCTCCCTTGCTTCAGATTTACGAACTCAGTTGCCTTTAGCTCCTTCATCTCCCGAGGGAAGAACCTATCCAGGAATGCAACATGGAACTCTTCCTAAGTGACTGGACCTGCTCCGGCGACCCTGCTATCCTTCCATTGATGGAACCAGATATGTGCAACCCCCTTCAACTGATAGGAGGCCAACTCTGCGCACTCAACACTACTCACCCCTATGACCTGAGTGATCTTGATAAGCTCATCCACGAACTCATATGGGTCCTCATCTACCTTGGACCCAAGAAACTCTGGCAGGTTCATCCTCAGGAATTCCCTAACTCGAGCCACCGCTGCACTGTCATTCTGCAGAACATCCGCAACAGCCTACTGATTGACCTGAGTGGTCAAGGCCTGCGCAAGCATCTGGATAGAAGCGCAAAACTCAGCATGGGTGGCTGGCTCCGGTGCTTGAGGTTCCTAAATTGGTGGGACCTGCTGATGCCCACGACCCATGCCAGCCTCGTGGCCTTCACCGTCTCCATTCCTCCTTCCATTCATCCTTCGAGGATCCATGATTATGCAATCGTGAATAGCACAAATTAGAGGGATAGAAAGACTCTTCATTGCACGACATAGATCATGAAAGATGGGAACATTTCATTGAATGTTTCGTAGACTCTTCATCATAAGTGTGGTGCGCTTCACACTCATGAAAAAGACTCTACTCAACGCAGCTTTCAGACTCTCTAGGACACTTCAAACCTATGGCTCTGATACCAAGTTTGTCACTACCCGAGAGGATACCCGAATCATAGAAACGGGACAAAGGACCCCAAGAGACCCCAAGTCAACCCATGGAATAAGCATTCACTAACTCATTCACTAAATAGGAAGGAAACATAATTATAAACTCAGTGGAAGTCTAACTTAACATGACAACCGAATGAACATTCGAAGCTGAAAACATGTCTAAGTCTGATAAGCCTCTAATCTGGACGATCTGATGGGACAGCACCCCCAACTAGCTCAAAAATACTGAAATTGAAAATACATCCAAGGTAACTGAAAGTCTAGTCCTCAAAAGATGAGGACTCACCAATCTAGAAGTTGCTAACTATGATAGCGGCTACGAACGGGGCTGAACCTATGATATGGATCCTGCAGTATGAAATGATTTAATATTGAAGGTATGCGGTCAATACGTCGAATGTACCGGGTATGCAAGCTAAGTAAAACCACTAGAGAAATATAATTTTTTTAAAACAAGTCATACATATATAGAATAAACCTTTAAGGACAAAAGAGGACAAGACATATCATTATCAAATCATCCTTATTTTATACATTATCATGCATGGCATTTGGAACATCATGACTGACTCGAATGACTCAAGCTAAATCATAACATTTATATCAAAAGCTGAACAATGAGTCAGATCTTGCTTTTAAAACATGCACGCATAAGATAATCATCACAGGTAATGCATACGCAAAGTCGAATAATATAGCCAGTGGGAGACTCTTCACTTAACCGACATACCAGGATAGAGCCTACGTGGTCCCATCTATTACACTCAAGTGGGCAGAGCCGTCCAAAATCTTGCAAGGGCTAGGGACACTACCATGATATTGATATCAAGCTGAAGGGTAAATCGACTGGGGATAGCTCCCTAGGGAGGTCCCAATAATATAATAGAATCAACCTACGTTGGCGCGTAGTTCTGGGGCGTAGGGTGGTCAACCCTTAGCCCGCTCGGTGCTAGATTCTTCTCCCACAACATACAATCTCTACATTGTATAACTACAAAGCTCAACATCATCTAGTGACGAACTTACCATGAAATCATGCATACAATAACATCGTATGGAACGAAGCTCAACATTGTCTATTGACAAAGCTCATTATGAAATCATGCATACACTAGACATCATATAAATATGAAGCTCAACAATGTCATTTCGACAAAGNCATCATCAATAAATTCAAAATATAGAGTATTCATCATAAATCATATCTTCCATGAACTTTCATCAAATGGGCATTTTCGATTTAAAAGATTGAAACATGAATTTTTTAAAGAAAAATAATGTAAAACCTTCCCATCATTCATAATTCAATAATTAAAACTCAATTAAATCAAACTCATAAAGAGAAATCACATTTTTATGCATTTGGGTAAAACCCCATAGACTTGGATAGAAGGATTCATGATTTAAATTAAATTTTTAGGCATGGGTGACGAAGAATTTCACCCATTCTAAAACCCTACATACCTGGGAATGGATTGATTTCGAGGTTCCTTGAATACCCAAAAAGAAATTGATGAAAATTTGGGGAAGAAGACCTTGAATCTCCCAAAAATCTCTTTACGCTTATGCATGAGAAATGGGCTTTCATAAAGGACTTAACTCATCTTATCTCACTTAGAAAGAAGGGGAAACTTAGTCCCCGCTATGTCGGCATGTACCGGATTGTGAGACGTGTTGGCAAGGTAGCATATGAATTGGAGTTGCCCTCAGAATTATGTTCTGTGTATCCTGTATTCCATGTATCGCTCTTAAAATAGTGTTTGGGTGATCTAGCTTTAGTTGTCCCAGTGGATAGTGTTGGTGTGAAGGACAGTCTCAGTTTTGAAGAGGTTCCGGTAGAAGTACTAGATCATCAAGTTCGAAGGCTAAGGAATAAGGAAGTAGCTTCAGTTAAAGTGTTATGGAGGAATCAGCATGTTGAAGGATCTATGTGGGAAGACGAAGCAAATATGATGGCTAGATGCCCGCATTTATTCTCTATCGGCTCAGTTCCAGCTTGAGGTATCAGTTTTTGCACAAAAACTCTATTTGGTCTTCATTTTCAATTCATGTGTTCAAGTTTCTTTTCGTATATGGATGTGTATATGGATCATGAATTCAGTTCGGCTATGTATTTTGAATCAGAGATAGTAATTCCGTTAGTTTTCAATTTAAATGATCAGTATTTGAGTATAATGATTGCATTTCTCTATTTTCTGTATGTTCCCCCACATTTGAGGACCAATGTTCCCAAGGGGGACATATTGTAATACCCCGGAAGTGCCTAAGATTAGACCCGGGATTTAAAAATGGGAGTTCGCTGAATCTGGGAAAAATCCCACAGAACGGACGACCTAATGGATCGTTGGTCCAACCAACGACCCGTTGAAAGAACCCGTGATAAGGATTGACTGGGTGGCAGTTGGTGCGAACGAGTGAAGTAAAGACCCATTGTTTGTTACAACGAGTCGTGGTGTGGAGTCATGGTGGGAATCGGTCCTCAACCTAAGGGGAAGTAACGGGTCGTCCCACAACCCATCGTGAGGAGTAATAGGTCATGGTCACCAGTCGTGGGAAGGAATATCAATATTCTCCAGTCCATATAACAAAAAGAAACCATGACTAGTTGGAGGAAGTAACAAATCATGATGAGGCTCGTGGGAAAGATTGGTGCAGGTCATGACAGGGGAAACAACGGATGACTTAACGGGTCATCGCTAGGAACAATGATTCGTCATGTTGAGTTATGGGAAGGGAATCTGAATGTATGAAGTGGGCAGTGGATCCAACGGCTCGATACCACGAGTTGTTGTATCATGTAACGAATCGTGGGACCGTCCATTAGTTCACCCAGTGCAGATTTTTTGAGGATTTCATTAAGGGCATTTTAGTCATTTCTAAGTCCTAGGGTCCTAAACTACATCGTTTAAGTCACGAAAATCATTGTTTATTTAGGGTAAGACCCATCCTAGGCTTATTCATTTCCATGCATGCAAAGTTAAGGAATTGAGGAGGTGATCAAGCTTGTTCTTCAAGGTTTTCTTCAAATTTTCCATTGGGATTTCAAGGAGTTGTGAGATTTTATTTTTTCCAAGTATGAAGGGTTATGAATGGGTGAATCCTTTCACACCCATTCCCAATCTCTTTCGATTCATGAAATTTCCTATCTATATTCTATGGATTTTTTACCCAATGTATGAAATTTAGATTTTTCTACATGGGCTTGACCTAATTGAGTTACTATTATTGAATTATGAATTATGGGCAAGTTTTATGTTGTTTTTCATTAGAAAACATATTTCAAGTTTCAAAAAAATTAAAATGTCCATTTATGAAAAGTTCATGAAAGTCAAGGTTTATAATGAATGTTCATGTATGATGAATTAATTGTTATTAAAAGCATGTTTTCAAGTTACCCATGTTTATAACCATGTTTTCCAATGAATTAAGTATTTTTAAGCATGGTAAAATATTGGGCAATGCCCACATGTTCAAGAATGATTTACAATTTATGATATAGATCTCATGATGTATCGATTTATGATGTTGGCCAACTAAATGGCCCTTGATTCTTGGCTAATCATGTATTTTAATGGGGATCAATGATGATAAATGTTTATTTAGCCATGAATCTCAAAGAATGATATTGATTTACATACGAGCCTAATGTGCATATTTTTGGGAGCCATGTCTAGCACCAAGCAGCCCGACGTTCAAAGGACTACGCCGGTGTCTCATAACTACGTGTCACCGTAGGTTTATATTGATACATTACAATGTTAATGATCCCTTCTTTCGTGAAATCACATAATGCACGTCCCTCGCCTGGCGAGCCAGGGGCGACTCTGCCCACTTGAGTAAGATAGTTGGGGCATCATGTAAGGCTCTACCATGATGGTATCAGTTATGATGAGTCCTCCCATTGCTCCACATGTTTTATGCATTGTTATGTTTATGTTATTTGGCTCAAGTGATGATTTAATGAAGTTTCTCTTATGACTATGATAATGAATGGTTTACGAACAATTTGAAAATCTTGAGCCTTATGTTATCTTATGATATTTATGATACGAGCATGTTGTCCCACTCTTATAATAATTTATGAGATTTTATGTATTTTTAAATGTCCGTTTTACTTACCTTGTATACTCGGTATATTCCACGTTCTAACCGCATACTCTATGTTGTATCGTTTTATGATACAAGCTCCGATCTTCAGATCCAGCACCGTCAGTAGTCCATCTCAAAGTTTAGCATCTAGATCCTTGGTGAGGCCTCATTCTCTGAGGATCATATGTTTAAGATGTTAATGTTTCTTTTTAGTTTTCAATTTTGGTGGGTTAGTTGGGGATGTTGTCCCATCAACCCGTCTGATACGTTAGAGGCTTTCAAACTATATAAAGTACTCAGCTATTATGTATGTAGTACATTTCTCCTATTATGTTATGTTATGTTCAGGCTTCCGTCATGTCGTTATTCTAAGTATTCCACTTTATTGATATTGAATTAGATGAATGTTCATGTCATGGGTCGAGTGGGAGCCACTCAGGACTCCTTGTTCGTGTTACGATCCGGGTCTACGTTCGGGTCATGACATCCTCATTTTTGTGGTATATGGTAACGTCCAAAATATAATCCTCATAGGAAGGGTATACACCATCTAAGTATCAAAAGAAGTAACCCGACGGGTGTCGGGGTCGAATCCCACAAGGACATGTGAGTGATAATTACAAGTGTTGGTTGAAAAATTGAAGTTAGCTCGCACCACTTAGAATCAACACAAAAACAAATAAGTTGGGGCAGATTGGAATTTGTAGTAGATTATAATTGCTATTTTGGTTGCCTATAATAGCAAAGTCACCAAGGTTGTTGACAAGAATATGAAAGACTAGAGGTGTGGTGTAGATGATATACTAACTAGATAAGGACATGCTAGGTCATATCATATGTTCAATTATTGTAAATAATCTTGGGGAAATGGGTAATTACAACTTTTCATCTTTATAAATACCTATTACTAGAGTTTTATCAAACATCTAGCCACTATTAGCTCAACTCGATCAGATTTGGATTAGTAATTGCACTAATTTCTAACTATTAGCTACTAATTTTGAGTGAGAATGCAATTTGGGCTATTTCTAGCCCAATTTCACAATCTCTCATCTATACCCACTATTAAATTCTCTTTCAATACTTAATTATTCTTTTACAAGAAACAATCAAGTAAGAACAAGTAGACCCACATCATAATCAATGGATCTTCCATTGTAGATTGAAGAAAATCTAACAAATTTACACTTATTTAAATAATATAGAGATAACTCTAGCAATACCCACTCTAATTAAGTATTCATCATCACACACCTCTAGTTAATGATTTATCTACTCATGATTAAGAAATTCAAAAGAACATTTAATAATAAACTCATTGAATTCAGTAGTAAAATCAAGTTCACAAGTAGTCTTCAATAATGGTTGTACGTTGCTTTTAAGAAGAAGAAGAAGAGAATAGTACTTTGCAAATTCTACTAATCAAATTCTCATTTTCTCTATCAAAGGAATATTCTAAATCTAAGGAAGGAAAAAGATGATATGATATGCTCTGCTATGATATCCTTATTACACAGTACTTTCTCTAGAATTTATATCCCAGAAAATAGGGCATCTTCTTTCTCTTTTTCTGTGTTGTATAATTTTGCCCCTAAGCAGCATTCTGGAATTGGCGAGACGACTGGAGGTTGGCTGGTTCCAATTCGCGAACCGTCGTCTGCATTATCTACTACTTCAATGCATTCTAGAAGTTAACGACGACTCCGTCGGCATTTTGCCAATCCACATTCGTGCACCGCCAATCTTTTTCCTTTCAATCCAGAAAGTCAGGTTCCATTCAGTGGCTTAATTGGTGAGTCACAATTGGAAATCCGTGTTTCACCAGTGGCTTGTTTCCCAAAGGCAATGGGAATTTGCTCTTGACCAGCATTTCGCCAGTCTTCTTCGGCGGAACGCCGAATTTCAACCCACTTCCTTTTTTTGCTCAATTTCTTGCTCTTTTCTTCACATTAGGAATCTGCACACAACAAAATAAAAAAGGGCATATAATCCACATAGACAACTCAAAAACTAAGCAAAACTCAGGCTTAAGAGCCCAATGAGTTGGTCAATTTACCAACTCATCAAAACCCCAAACTTGAACTATTGCTTGTCCTCAATTAATGCAATTTTTAGCAGTAGAAAAACATGCCACTCCTCACAAGTTTAAACATCATTAACCACCTACCTTTGACAACCCAAAAATGCTCACCAATCTCACCGGAAAAGAGAAGAAAATTTCCTTTAAAAAAAAATGAAGATATTTCAAGAGGCTACCACCTTTCACAAACATGGCTCACAAGAGGATTAATTTTGTAAAGCAAGGGCATTGATTATCCATTAAATACACATAGCATCACAAGTCATAATTAGTGCAAATTCAAAACTTTTCTTAGAGTTTAACTTCTCATGCGCTATCCACACATTAACTCTAAATGCAGTTATGTCCTCAAAAAGGGATGATACCACTCACAGAATGGAGAATTCCTATTCTTTTGTCATGTAATCATTAAATACACAAAAGGGGTTATTTGGAAGAGATAATCACGCTCACTCTCCCAAATGAAATCTTCATGCACATAACTTGACCCATAGGCTTGCCCTTCATGTAATTCTCCACTAATCTAGACTGGTTGCACTTAGAATCATTTAGGACTTGTGGGTTATCATGTAGGCTCAGGTTAAGGGTCAAATGAAAATTTAGGAGTTAAAAGTATAAAAAGTTACGAAAATACCCTTAGGAAAGAGCAATTAAAAACAACCTGGCAGTCATCACTACTCTCACCACGAGTCCGTTACAAGTTGGTCCTGATTTTTCACATCTCTGATCTTCATACAAGGCCCTCCTAAAACGACTCATCCTTTCTTACCACGAGTTGTAACATGACTCGTGGTCAGGAATCTATCTTACACCATTTTTTGAACTTCATCCCACAAATCCTTACAAGGTCGAATGAGTTATTTTGTGACTTGTTCCATCATGACTCCTTCTGCAGACACAAACAATGACTCATGACCACGAGTCGTACCATCCTCCCATGACTCATGGTATGGACTCATTGTTCGAGGGATGAAACTTCTAAGGCATACCATGACTCCACTAATGATTCATCCAATCATACCACAGCCCGTACAACGAGTTGTTTTGAGAAATTTTAGATTTTTTTTCTTTTAGTTTCTATTCCAAGTCTAGGGTCTGATCTTAGGGACTTTTGGGGTGTAACAATTAGGAATAGGTCCTATTGAGTGGTTCAGTTTTTTTCTTTATTTTGAACCTACTTTGTCACACTTGTTTTGCTTCTACTTGTGAGTCAAGTGTAAGATGGAAAATCCTCAAGATGAGTTGGATAATGTATTCGTGGAGGTCAACCAAGACATAGACTATGAAATTGCCATTATCTCTCCAAGGGTTACTTCTCCCATACTCAAGATTAACAAGAGCATTTATATAATGCTAAAGGCAGAAGGGCAGTTTTACAATTCCCCTAACAAGATCTGCACCAACATCTTAAGAACTTTTTTGGAGGTGTGCAACATGCATAAGCAGAATAATGAATCTGATAATTCCATTCATATTAAATTCTTCAAGTACTCCGTGGTAGGGGAGGCCCGTGACTGGTTGCACCTTCTACCCCCCAACTCAATCCATACCTGGATGAAGCTTGTCAACACTTTCCTAAGGAAGTGGTTCCCACCTAACAAGATGGCCGAGAAAAGGGATTTTTATTTCTGGAAGCTTTGGGGGTGACTGTTGTTTGAAGTATGGAAGCGTTTCAAGAAATATTTCCTTAGGTATCCTACCCATGGGTTCTCCGAGAATATTTTTCATGAGAAGTTCTATGTAGGTCTTGACCCATTGCTTAATCAATGGCTAACAATGCAGCAGAAGGCTATTTCATGGATGAAGCATATATTGCATAGCCGCCATACTTGAGAAAATCTCAAAGCACAACCATGTGTGACACACCAGAGACCAAAGCAGCAGTTTGAATTTGGGTACTCCTTTATTAACTTATTTGATGAAGGATAACTAAGAGAGAGGCCAAATGATGGATTTCGTGGCCATAAATCTTGCATTATTTTCAAAGAAATTGATCGAAAGTAAGGTCAACAAGGTAAATGTAGTGGAAGAAGGACCAGGGGTTCCACCTAACTGTGCACAGGCATGTCCTCCTCCGTACTGTGGTTAATAGTTTTAAGACCAACCACCGACACAATTTGAAGATGCTAACTATGTAGTAATGCACTGGATGGCTATCCAAGGCTACTCTATCAATAAAATTAAATTCATCAATAGAACAATTATCAAAGCAAATGGAGACCTCAACCGTAAACTCAAGTCCAATATTATGCTAGGAATGACTATGGAGGCTTGATTCAAAGATGGAAAGATGGAAATTTTTGAAATCAAAGTTCTAACCGATGCAAGCCATAAAGAGAGCGATCATCTATTTCTAATAATTGGAGGATCGTCAATCAGAATACCAAGGGGTTTCAAGAATTAAAGACATATTGGAGAATGTGCTCTCAAATAGGGAGTGATTCGATATTATCTCAAGAGTTTGACTAAGTTGTTAGCTCCCATACTTCCTCTATTCAAAAGTTGGAACAACAAATGAGAGACCTCTCTGAAGAGAACAATCTTAAGTAGAAGTGTCAACTTCCTAGTGACACCATGACATCCCAAAAACAATGGAGGTAGCTCTAATGCTCATTGCATGGCTATAGTAACTAAGAGATGCAAAATGCTACATTACAACGTTGATGAGTTGTGTGGTACAAATGTTGATGTAGGTAGTGAGGTGAAGAGAAAGGATGTTGAAAAAGAGGCGATGTTGAAACCACTTGTTGATATTTCTAGTGATAAGGTGACAGTGGTTCACAAAGGAAGGAAGAGGAGAAGGAGAAAGTGGGTGATATTGCTAAATCCTATCCTTAGCCTCTTCCCATCTTTCCTCAAAGAATGGCTAAGCAAACTTTAGTGGCAGCAATTGATAAGCAAATCGAGAGGTTAAAGAAGGCTACATTGTGGCTTCCAATCATTGATGCTTTAAAAGAGATGCCCGGATTCGCCAAATACTTGAAAGAGTTTCTAACAAAGAAGAGGCTAAGTGAGGAAGATGTGATCCCAATAACCCACCAAGTTAGTGCCATATTTGCTGGAACATATGTGGAGAAAAAGGGAGACTTTAGGGAGTTTACCATTCCATGCAAGATTGGGTAGTATGACTATTGCAAGCTCTATGTTATAACGGGGCAAGCATTAAATTGATGCCTCTAGCTATCTATAAGTTCTTAGGGCTGACCATGTTAAAATCCACCTCCATTCAACTTTGAATTGCTGATAAGTTGATCAAAAAGCCAGAAGGGGTGGTAGAAGATTTGTGGGTGAAGATCGAAAAATTCATACTTCCGGTTGACATTGTTTTTTTGAACTGTGTAATGGACATGGATATACCCATCATTCTTGGGAGACCCTTTCTTGCCATCGGAAGAGCTTTGATGGACTCTAAAAACATGAGATCAGGTTTTAAATCAGTTACTTCCCTTCCCTTATTCTTTAGTTCTCAGGTCCTGATGCCACGACTCAACAGGGTGAGTCGTTACATCACACAGTTATCCGTCATATCCTCTCGTTACTGCCTCTGGTGAAACTGTATCTGAACTTCCCATGAGTCACACCCCCACTCGTACCTTGCTCCTACGAGTCGTGGGTTCCATCTGTTACTTGACTGGAGAATTTTCCCTACTCTTCCTACGGGCACTTACAACAACTCATTGTTCCTCACAATGACTCGTATCACGATTTGTACTACCCATCCCTGACTATTCCAAAACTGACCCACGACTCCTACCTACGAGTCATACCTTCTTCTAACGGGTCGTTACAAGGCCCATTGTTCCAACTCCTTCCCTTATAACTGCTAACCACGGGTGGTTCCTACATGTTGCGGGTCTTTTCTACGACTCGTACCCTCAATCTTTCTGAGGAAAAATTTTAGAATTTTTTCTGCTTCTCATTTCCAATTTTCGAGTCTAGTGTTACGCACTTCCGGGGTATTACAATTGATGATTACCTATGATTGAACTTGAATGGGAGGAGAGCTGGGAGATTTTGCATGAATTATGTGGGATTTAACTTTGAATTATTGAATGTGTAAGGAAATATGGTTTTTCTGAGCGAATGACGACCGTACTTTGCCAAAAATTTGAAATTTTTTTCAAAGTGGTGAAGATACCCCTGTATTTTGAAAAACAAACCACATTTTGAATAAATGGTCTGTAAATTTAACTTTCTTTTGAACCAGTGCTTCAGGCTCACTGAGTTCAACCAATAATCCAAAATACATTTTTTGTTGTCTACTTATGGAACGCATGTTGGGTCATACATTAAACCTGTGCACCTTGATAGTTGGACTTCAATTGACGGTTGTATTTGTGGTCCGCATCTTCAAGATACGAACCATATCTACACCCTCATTTCACTTTGTCCTCCTTGAGTAGTTTAGTTCTAACTTGTTTATCACCTATTTTCTCAACGTTTATTGATCAATTATAGGAAAATGGCTCCAAAATGTGCAGCACCAAGAGGTGGCAAGGCCACATCCCCAAAGAGGTCCCGCCTTAGGGACGAAGATTCTGACGAGTGCCACATCCCAATGACCAGGGCTGCCGCCAGACATGCTCCAGCCTTATATCATGCACCATCAGCTAGGGTGGAATCTGCAGTCACCGTAGAGCAGTTCTCAATATCTTAGAGCCCCACGTCTCAATCCTTAGCAAAGAGGCCTATTACCTAACCTAGTAGGCAACAGATTTCCCTCTCTTGGGGTAAGTCCACAGTTGAAGACTCCACCAATCAAACTATCTCCCTACAGATTGATCCATCTAAATAAAGAATAAAATAAGGGGAAGACATACTCAGAGTCTGTGGGCATTAAAAGGGCCCAAGAGAGATATATTGAGGGCCAAGCTAATCACAATGGCAAACCCGATGTGGCATCACAGAGAAGAGGGAAATTAGCATCACTAAATTTGACAAAAACACAAATATCATGGAGTATATCGGTTACAGCAGTAGGACTTCCTTCTTCGTCTCCAGGTCAATGCTACTAAACTCTCATGTGAGAGTTCTAAGCGGCTTATGGCGACATCCTTTAGGCTACCACCCAGGCCTGAGATCTATAGTAGAGCTTCTGGAGTCTGTGCCCGATCTAAGGAGTATCAGTTGATATTTGTCCCTAGGTAATCAACTAGTATTACTTGGAAAATGAATACGCAACCATTGACATCTCAACTTTTGATGTAGTGGCCGAGTCAAGGATGTATGCTAGGCCATAGATTGTAAGAATAATTGCTAGGTCTACACCCATATCTTCTTCCCTTGACACAGCTTCTATCTACAAGAGGGACCTGAAGCTGCAGATAAAGTTTTGGTGTAATCTCATGTGCAGTTACATGACAAATAGCAACAAAAAACTTACTCATGGTCGAGCACTAGTTATAGCGGCCATCATGTCCAAGAAAAGGGTGGACATTAGGTAGATGTTGTCTCTAGAGTTTAAGAAGTAGGCCCTGCTGACTGTTACCTCCCTACCATGCCCCTGTCTGGTTACTACTTTATATAATAGGGTGGAAGTGCCTGCATTACTTAGGGAGGACATCTACACAGTAGCACACTAGGTGATTAAGATCACCAAGATAAGAGATGAGTCCTTGATCACAGTCTCCCAACACATGCGTGTATTTGTGCCAGTTGGGGATGATACAGATATTAAGAGGGTCTATTTCAAGGACTTCAGTGGTACATCCCTCAAACCCTGCTCCTTAAGGAGTCAGCTTCTCCGCTGTAGTTCCAATCATACCTCTAGTAAGCTCTAGCAGACCCATTGCCACATCCAGGACTATCCAACTCATGAGAGATATTTTTGCAAGAATGGCAGCCGGACTAGATAGGGAGGAGAGGTAGAAAGCCCGACTGATAGAGGAGGTGACAGCTTTTGTGGCCAAAACAGTTGAGAGGGCCCTGCAGCCTATGTGAGATTTCTTTCTAGTCACATAGCAAATGATACTGGTCAGAGTGGAGGCTATCGAGGGCAGGGTGATGCAGCAAAATGGAATCTCCAACCAGATATACATTTTGAGCCTCCGAGCAAGTTTGGAGGAGACTAGAGCGGTTATGCTGGAGCTATAGATTAGAGTTCTTTAGGCTAAGGATATAGATATTGAGTTTCTGACTATAGAAAGTACCGGCTACTTACCAGCCTTCTGGGATGACTCCAAGAGCCCCACTGGTCAGAGAGTTTATACCGCCAGCTGCACCTCCCAGAGCTTCACCCACTATAGAAGCATCGGTGTGAGCCTAATCTCCCAGTCAATCACTGCCCAAAGGCCCTACTCCTCCCCAAGCTCCAAGCAAGATTCCTATGATAGAGAAGGGAGCTAAAACAAATGAGGAGGACTTTCATTGAGGCATCCAACATTAGAGCTGTCAAATTTGAGTCGTTGTCCTATGCGAGGATTAGGCCATACATTGATAGTGAGGTGAGCACGTCAGCTGTAGCAACGCCTACCATACCAAATTTATCCCTAATATCATTCCTCGTGGTTTGGAGTAGTACGCTTTGAGCACCTCAGGAAGTATTTTACCCCTTCGTTTCAATTTTTGCGTGCATTAAGGACATTGTATAATTTTTTGTTGGTGTATTTGGTGTATAATTTTGCTATGTAATGATGCTTAATTTTGATTTTTAATGTGTAATGAATTATGATATGTTTTTTAATTGATACTAATTTTTGTTGATGTATTGTGTGTGATGATTTTCTTGCTTTTATAATTAGTTTAGATGTAGTGGTTATTTTCTTTTTATAGATGTTAGAGTCCTTTTGGATTTTTTGGGACATGGTTCTTTCTCAGGAGGACTTTTTCTATTGAATCTGGCCAATAAAAGTAGTTTAAGTGTCATAGTGCTTGATCCCTATGATAGATTTCTAAGCAACTTTATTAAGGTTACCAGTCTATATTTGAGTCATTTTAGGTTGATTAGTGTTCTTTGACTTAAGTGGTGGTGGCATATGATTTTATTTCATGCGTATTTGATTCTTTGAAAAATTCCCTCCCTCAAAACTTTTTTCCATAACTGTTTTGCATTGACATGTGTAACACTATTTTTGGCAACTAATTATGTTGATTGTAGCATTGATTTTCTAGTTGAGAGTAGGATTTATTAATCCATTTGATGTCCATGTACCATATGTGGTGAGAAATGTTTGTATTGTCACTTGTTGTAGTTACACTCTAGAACTTGTTTGGTTACTCATGATTTAGCTTCAGATTGATTGTGGGTTGTAGCGATGAACTTAGGCCTTTTTATGTTTCAACAGCCCCATTTTCCTATATGAGCCTACCAAGATAGCATTTAGATACTTGTATTTATAGAATGACAGTGTAACATCCCATATATATATTTTAAAATGACTAACTCATTAAGTTGAAGATATACAAGTCGAATTTTTTCCGCTTTGCATTGTCTGACTAGAATATGCCGGGAGAATAAAATTTCAAAAGAGGTGTTCATATAATTAAATGAATATATGAAAGTTATTAAAGAATTAAGTTAAATTTTTAGATCAAAGGGAGCTTGGTAACAAGATTCTAGTTCACTGTTTTTCTATGAGAAAGAATTTTAGATAAGTCTCATATGTAGTCTAACTTGGGAGGAGCATATCTCCCGATATATATTAAGTTATAAGTCATATTACCTATCATATTAAAGTTCTGTAAGTCTAATTTTTATAGCATCAAACCTCTCATCAATCCGACATCAGAGCAAAAAGTTATAATCATTTAACTGCAGATTGTTCAAGCAAAAGCAGGTTATGGTTTTGGGTTCCTTTATAAGATAAACCCAGCCCCAAACTTCATATTATTTCTCCCTGATGTTCAAAAATTCATAAGAGTGCGTCCCCTTCTTTCTTCTCCTTATCTTTCTTGCAAATTGGAGGCAAATTAACATATCAAACCAACTCAAAACACCAATTTATGCATCATATTGCATTTTGTGTTATTGCATTGTATTGTATTTTTTACTATTGCTTGTTCTAGTTAGTTGTGAGTTGGATACATGAATTGGCTAAGAATTATAGTTGTTATTGGGAAGCTTAGGTTGAAAACAGGTGAGACATTATGACTTGTTTTTGGTTCTACTGATTTTCTCCTGATATTCCTTATGTATCCCTTCCTTTTATTACATATTTTTATTTTCTATTGCCTTACATACTCGGTACATTTTCATACTGACATATCAAGCCTAAAGGCATTGTATACATGTCTACAAGTATTGATAGGTAGGTAATGCGAGATCCTTGTAGTTGAGCGGGTGTCCTAGTTGTTGGTAAGCTCCAGCTAGTTTGAAGTTACTAATTGTTTTGATTTTGGTACATATGTATATTTAAGCATATTGAAACTCTACCCCGATCATATATCAACTATTGCACTCGTAAAGGCTCGAAGACTATAATTTTGGGTTGTCAAACTATTGCAGGTCCGAGCGGCCATAGTGTACAGTTGTTATATTATTCAGGTGTGGCCTCGTGGGCTCGTTGTAAATAAATATTGGTTTGAGGGCCAGCTTGCTATAGTTTCTAACATTGGTTGTTATCTTTATTTTTGTTGCTATATTGTATTATGATGTCGAGCCTCATCCACTCAAGCATGTTTGTCGATTTGTTAGCTGCAGGTTTCACTCGTTCAAGTGAGGAACAACCTGTTGGCCACATCTTACCTGGTTTGAGGCGTGACAAACTTGGTATAGAGTAATGTTGTGTCCCACAGAGTTTGCAAGTCAGATATAGTAAAGTCTTGTTTATGTGTGTGTTGTGTAGTGTACTTGTAAACAGGAGGCTACTTGTGACCCGAAGGATTATAGCATTAGCCAGTCAGTGGCAAGATATTGCAACAGGTAATGGCAAGATGTGGCAGCAAATATGATCCTTTATCTCATTACTCATTGTTGTCATGTTTGTACCTTGGTAGGTCCAGGGTTGTCTTGTTTGGTGTCATTTTATTGTATACCCACATAATCTGGTTGAGTATGTTAGTAACATTGTTCTGTGAAAACTCTTAGAACTTATTCGTATGTATTGCTAGCATTCGAGGATGAATGCTCTTAAGGAGAAAATGATATAATACCCCATAAAATTTAAGTAATAAAACTATACTTTTGAGGTAGGATTGAGAATGTTTAGTATGTAATGAAAGATGTGTTATGAGATATTCAAAATCACTCTATGATCGTATGTTAATATTTGAAGTCAAGCAAGTTGTAAAATAAAAGTCGGCAACATTATCTCAAATTACTCTCTTGAATTTTTTGAAATTTGGGCCAGATATTTCAGAGTTTTTCTCTCAATATATAAAGAGTTATGGGGCCTAATGCCTATCAAATTGAAGGTTTATGAGCCTAGACACCAAATCAATAAATCGTTCACCAATACGACTTTAGAATAAAGATATATTTATATTTTCCTGAGACTGCACAAGATGGCATGTCCAGGAGGGGCCCTAGTTAGTGGAGGACAATATAAGTCCCCTTGGTCAGTTTGGTCATATCCATTCATATATTTCCAGAAGTAAAATTGTGAATACCCATTTCTATGCTTATCCTTAATGTTCTTGATGATCTTGAGCCATAAATCCATGATCCTAGCTTCTTTTCAAGCCTAAATCATTGTAGTCATCGTGTAGCTCGGGTTTTCTTCATTGTTCCGGTAGTTTCATGGATGTTTCTAATAGGCCAGTTGGGCATGTGACTGCTCTTCTTTATTTTCATCTAGATATAGTAGTTATAGACTTGTGATATTTAATATATCTTTTTTCGTGTTTCTATAATTGATTTTATAGAAATCTTACTGAATACGTTACTGTACGTCTTTTTCTTTGTCGAATAGCTAATGTGTTATAGCATGTGGTTGAGGATCTGCTTGTTGCAGCAGCTTGGTGCTCTATAATGTGAAGATTTTTCTAGGTTCTTCGTTAGCAATGGAGAGGTATGTTAAGGTTGTTCTTTCCTTCTTTTGTCATGTTTTCCATTAAATTTTGTATTATCGGTATATCGTGCGTATTGATTCTGTTGTAGCCTTTGATTCATGCTATTATTCTCTTGTTGTGTTGCTTCTTTGTGGTGCTATTAGTGTTGAGAATATAGTTGAATTTTGAGTGTCACCATGGGTGTTTTGTGATATGTCTGTGGGACGTTTGAATACGTGAAGTTAAAGTTGTGTTGTGAATTTTGGTTGGTGGCTTTGTTATGTCAATTTGTGGGTTATTTTTGTGCTATCATTACTCTTTGTAGGGTTGATGTTTTGTTTTATTGTTTGTGATCAAGTGTGTGGCTCGAGTTGGCATACAGTTATATGTGTTTGTGGCAAGACGGTAGATCTATAAAATACAAAATTTTGATCGTGTGGTTGAGAAGATTAGACGGTAGATATTATTTGTTGTTGTTGACTATTTTGTTTTGCATTTTCATGTTATATTTTCATGTGTTTACTGCATACTAACTGTTGTCGCCTTCGAGGCTATATGAGTGCCAACGTGCGATAGTAGCCATGACAATGGGTCAAGCCTATAAGTAAATAGACCCAAGTGACATGTGATTTCTAGTCTTGAAGGGTGGAGCTTTGGTATGGCTGTAATGTTTACTCCGGTATAAGTATGCTAGTTTATGGTTATGAAGACTACTCCCGCGCACTAGAGCTTGAACATAGGTAGTGTATGGTTGTAATGTCTACTTTGGCGTACTTGAGCTTGTATATTTCATTATCCCGTAAGACTGTAATGTAAACCCGAGCAAGGTTGAACTTCTAAATTGCTTTAATCATAATGATTGATGCATTGTATTACATTCTATGTTATTGTACTACATTGTATTTTGTATTGTTGCTTTTTCTTGTTAGCTATCAGTTGGATATGTGAATCGGTTGAGAAATATTTTTGTTATTGGGAAGCTTAGGTTGAAGGCAGGTAAGGTACCGTGACTTGTTGTTGTTTACAGGTTGAGTTTGTTTTGTTGATTTCCTTCTGATATTCCTTGTGTATTCCTTTCTATTATTCTATATCTTTCTTTTCTGTCGCCTTACGTACTCGGCAAATTTCGGTATTAACATCTTGAGCCTAGGGGAATTACATGCATGCCTGCGGGTATTGATTGGCAGGTAGAGTGAGATCCTCGTAACTGAGCATGAGTCCTAGCTATTATTAATGTCCAGTTTCTTCAGAGCTATTAGTTGTTTTACTTTTGGTACATAAGTATATTTAGGTAGGTCGAGATCCTATCACGATTATATATCAATTGCTGCACATGTAGAGGCTCATCGATTGTCATTTTGGGTGGTCAAAACTGTTGTAAGCCTAGGTAGTCATATTATATTATTGTTATTGCTCAGGTGTGGCCTTGTGGGCCCGTTATATATAAGCATTGGAGGCCAGCTTTCGTCGTAGACTCTGATGTTAGCTCTGTTGTCTTTATTTTTGTTGGTATATTGTATTGTGATGCCGAGCCTCCTCAGCTCAGGCTTGTTTGTTAGTTGGTTAATTGCAGGGTTCACTTGATCTAGTGAGAAACCGGATGTCAATCGGACCTCCCCAAATTGGGAGCATGACATATTTATTTCTTTCTATTGCTTGGAGGCTTGTTCTTTGTTTTTTATTTATTTATTATAAAAAATATCGTCCACCATGTTTTGCTTAGTGGTACTCCAAAAAAAAAAGAAAAAATAAGTTTAATAAGGGACAATAATTTNATAGTATCTTGCTAGATCGCACATAAATATTTTTAAGATAATATTTTTTTGTTTATTTACCAAACAATAAAAAATAAGCAAGAAATTCACATATTTTTGAAAAAAATATTTTTAACCAAACACACCCTATGTCATATGGCTGACGCTTGTAGTCTATAAATGTTATGCGCTCTTAAATTATTTCTCTATGCTAACGTTCTCTATGCATTTCTAGTTATTAAATTGCAATTTATAATCCTATGTGAGTTTTGATCGTCTTCGAGTATTATTTTTTACCTCAAATTAAAATAAAAGAAAAATCAATAATATTTTTAAGATAATATTTTTTTGTTTATTTACCAAACAATAAAAAATAAGCAAGAAATTCACATATTTTTTAAAAATATTTTTAACCAAACACACTTATGTCATATGGCCGACGCTTGTAGTCTATAAATGTTATGCGCTCTTAAATTATTTCTCTATGCTAACGCTTCTATGCATTTCTAGTTATTAAATTGCAATTTATAATCCTATGTGAGTTTTGACTGCCTTCGAGTATTATTTTACCTCAAATTAAAATAAAAGAAAAATCAATATCCAAAGCATATTTTTGAAATATTAATTTAATCAGTTGAACACTTAAAAGTGACAAATATTACGAAAAAGCATAACCAAACAAACAAGCGGACACAAGCCGCCCTCCACAGTGGAGAAATTCTCTATCAACCTTTCTAATCAATGCATTAATAATATATTTTGTCGGTTTCCTTTTCTATCTTTTTCACACTATTTCTTTTGTATGTACTCAAAATAGGAGATTACAGAACAATGACGAGGAAATTATAATAATTTATCTATATTATTTTAATATTTTTAATATTTTTAATTATATTAGTTTTTTTTTGTTTTTGAATTTTTAAATTTTTTATTTAACTCCTAATATTTAATATTTTAAATTCACTAAAAAAATTTCTCTCAAATTTTTTTCTTATTTAAACTACATAAAAGTCCTAATATTTAAAACTTTCAAATCAATTTCAAATTTATTAACTTATAACAATACTTTCTTCATTAAATTAACTAACATCACAACTTTTTAACTCACGGTATGAGAAAATAAATTAAAAAATGTATTTTTATTTTGCATTAATATATTGATTTCTCTTCCTCTTTTTTTTCTAAGTTTGTATAATCAAAGAAATAAATAAAATATAAAAGCACAACATACTTATATTGTTTCAATTAACCAATTATTCTTGTTATTCACTCTTTTCGGTTAAATCTATATAATTTTTTTGTTATTGTTTATGTAAAAGTGTTTGATTAGACACATAGATTACGATTTAAAAAAATAAGCTGAAATCATCTTATAAAGAGTAAAACGAAAATTTAAAAATTAAGTTATTATGAAATATTTAAAGTACAAAACCCCATAGCAAAATATCGTTCACTTTTTTACACTTTTAAAATAAAGTTCACAC